>JAFBMS010000026.1:3722500-3730000 GCA_019788955.1 Albula glossodonta
TGCCTGGTTTTTTTTTTTTTTGTGCCAGGCAAACTGGCCCAAAAACACACACACATACACACACACACGTACATATACTACGGATGAGATATGATGGACATGTAGGTCTTCGAAGGCTCCACGGCTGTCTTGACGGATGTGACCATTGCGGTTTTCCAGTTCACTTTCACAGGTGGGCGACGGAAAGCACAAAAGTAGATGCAGCTTAAGAATATGGAAGTCCACGCTTCCCAGCTAAAGTGGAGACAGTAAAGTGAAACAAGAAAAGGGAGAGATGACCCAAAAGGAAAAGAGAACAATGACAGCAAGCTGAAAGTAGATCTACCTCAAGCTGATCGAGTGTAGTCTTGTGCTAGGCCTCTCAAAGGAGGATCTTTGGCTCCCTTGTGGGGACGGGGCGTGTAATTCAGCCGGCGTTTCTTTTTTAGACTATGCTGCGATCTGCCGTCCCTTGAGGACCGTACCCCTTGGTGGGGTAACTTTCGGCAGCTCCCGGGCCCTTTGGGGCGCCTCGCGCGCGGAACGCTATGCGACCGCGCCGCTCCAGTCGCTGCTGGTTTGGGGATAGAGCGTTGCCTTGTTTAACCGGCGTCGCGCTAGCGGTCTGATTCCGATGGAGCTGAATGGGCTGCAGCTGGGGGGAGACGGGGCGTTCAGTCAGGGAGGTCCATCAGCACTGGGACAAAAGGCACACTCAGACGGTTAAACCCCCCCCCCCCAGCTCCCTCGGGGAGTCAAATCCCAGCTTTTTAACAGCCTCAGATGGTTGATATTCCTGAAGGAATAAGCAGGTGTGTGGTGTGAAGTCATCTGCGATGGAGGATGTCACTCAATCCCGCGGTAAATGTTCCACTCAATGAACTAAATAACTGACTGAAATGCGACGCATGGGTTTTCTGAGCGGATCAGCCAGTAAGGACATTCAACATGAGCACGGCTTACACGCTACAGCCTAGACGTTGTATATCCTGAGTCCGGGATGCGTCGGAGGGAGGCTCAACTGGCTTCATCCCACCTGTGGAAGTGTGGGATTACACTGGCTAGAGGTCCTCTTGTTTCCTTCACATCCTCCTACCTGCAGCTCATATGCCTATATGCTTGCAGTAAGACAGACAGTCATTGGCTGACGAGTCACATGCAGCAGAAGGATGATATGTGGGACTCCAAATTTTGTTGAAAAAGGGGACAAAAATTCAGGCTGACCCACTTTTGAAACATTATCTAAAATTTTCAGAGAAGATTTTTGACAGCATCTATAACCGCTGAAAATGATTATTGTTATCATTGGACCTTCCTGAATATAGACTGAAGGATGATCTTTGATATTTTAGTAATATGAGACATTACTTTCACAGGTTGTTATCTTTTACAAATGAAACATATTAACATAATCATTTTTGGAGAAACACTGGAATATCTTATTAAGCACTGGAATCATAAATTTAATGAAACATAAATAACAGCTTGAATGCTACAATAACAGCTTGTTCATATAACAGATTAGATATTAAACCTAGGGTACAATAATATATAATAAATAAATCAGGTTTGACAAATACAACATATGCTTAACATCCATGCTAAGGGTATTGTGGAATCTTTCTAGCATTTTTCAACTCAGCAAAATGTATCAATATGCATACCTTCGGATGAAGAAAAGAGAATTTTGGTTTTCAAGAAATTAAATGACATCTTTCAGCTATAACTACTTGTTAGTCTCATAGAAATCAGCTGACGTTCACCGCATTTCAAAGGATGCCAATGTATGTGAAAATCTCATCGTAAAATTTGTTTCCATGTACTGGAATTACAAGGTGACCACGCATGCCTGAACATCATCTTGTGAAGGTGGAAATTTCCTATATGTGCTGGTCTAATTACAGCTACTATTGCTTACTTTCTAATGGTTAAAGTTAAGGTTTGCATTGGGAGAACTGACCCTAGGACAGAGGGGGATACAGATGTGGGCTGGTGGGGTTGTTGCTACATTCACAATGTAGACTAAAAAGAAAAAAGAGCAACTGAATTTTAAAAAGTTTTCTTGTGTACACCATGAGAAAAAACATATCGAAGATATTTCTTCAATGTCTTTATGGGTTGAAGACAAACAGAGGGTGTTTATGCATAAACAAACACGAAATATACATTTCTATGACGGGCTTAACAGTTTGATTTTGTAGCGCAGAGCACTGTACACTGTGAAATGTAAAATGACTGATCCTGAAGAAAATACATAAATGAGATTGTAGAATTTCCCACCAATTTATCCTTCCACATTGCTGCATATTCAAGAATATTATTTTGCCATATTGATTAACAAATGTTGAAATGAAATTTATTTATACATGTAGAAAACTAGATATCAGTGCAGACCAGAGAAGACTCTTCACAATGAAAACAAAACATTTGTCTATATATTCAGTGTAGATATTGAATAACGAAGTCTATTTTTAAACTGGGTACAGCATGCAAAAATTTCTGTCCAGGAAAATTTAGAAAGATCGAAAGTCTATACCATCTCTGGCAGTGCTCCCAGTGTATGTAAAATTGAATTTAAGACTTGGCACTACATCACCTAAGGTTAAAACAAGTTTGGCTCACCCTTAACCATGTCAGAAAAATAAAAAAAATCTCAAACAACTTGAAGTGAATGGGACTTGCATGTTTTGCTTTAAATTGACAGTACTTCTTTGCACAAAGTTTTAGCTTCAAATAGAAATAGATTTATCATCCTAATAAATAAGCTGGCATCAGATATACAAATAGCGTGCTAATGTGTTTATCCAGTTTGTGCTCTTGTAACATTGTAACACAAAGTTGATACAGTATGTGCCCAAGTTTCATACCAGCATAACGGTAATGTATGTCAGTAGACACTTGCAGAATTGGTGGTTTCATTAGTTAGCGGTTGCTAAGAAAAACACTCAGGGTGTGGCTGTAATAAGATGAGTTTGACATAAAAATCACATTGGGGGTATGGAACTGTCATGTCAGTAAATTTATTTTTCCATCCATGACAACCAAATTACATTTAAATTTATTTTAACGCAAAATTAATGGCCGTTATGTGCATTATTTATGTACGTCAACTGTGTAAGCCTCACTGGACACTGCAGGGAAGGCAACCAAAGTTTACTACAACAAATTCCTTACCTCACAACAGTGCGGTATTGTTTTTCAACCCGTCATCAAGAACTAAGTGGAAGGCAAGCAACGGTCAGTCGAGGACATAAAAATGAAAAGTATTAATGCACAGACAGAATGTTACTTTTAAAAATGCAACTATTTAGATGTCAGCTTGTAGAATTATGTAAAATAGGCGACTTGCTAAGTCATATGTAAGCTGTGGACTACTGTATATTCCTTTCTGTATGAACCGTTTTTTATATTTCATTACAGTCCATTAAATACATCACTGTGTGCAATATTTGGTGACAGGCTTCAGAGAGGGTCTACTGACTATGTATTTCCTTCCTGGACCTGTCAGACGAACAATGGACTGAGCTCCGCCTTGCTGTGGAGGTGGCAGTGTGCATCCCTTAGCGGGTTGCTCTGGATTTTGAGGGAAACCCAGCAGGTCCTTGCACCCTCCTCCCCATTGCTGTGAAGGTCACAGCAGGCCATGCCTTTCTTCACCACCCTAGTCATTACAGTCCACCCTAAGGTCAATATTCGGCATCTCACAGCGTTGTCCCATATGCACAAATATTCATCCGATTTCTGCTAACGTTAGCACTCGAGACTCATCAGAGCGCTACACAGATTTTTTTACGGAATAGAGATTCCCTGGGGGCTTTGATGTCGCAGACTGCACGCGTGCAGTTACTCTGCATCGTTCGACCACAGCATCATTTATTTTAGCAGTGGAGAGGTCCACTCCATTAATATCCAGGCTTTTGTGATGCAAACTGCAGAGTAACATGTGTATTTGCCAATTACCCGGGTTTAACCCATGTCAGTCTTATCGTGGCCAGCCCGTCAGGCGAGATGCCCTATGGCTGCACGGCGGTTTACTGACAATGGCTATCCATTAAAACTGTGGTTGATTACACCCTACAGTGTGCTAACAACACTGTACATAGAGCAGCATGCCTTCAGCTATGCGTTCAGTGAGACCTGACCAGTAATTGTGGGTACACAATATGTCCCCACGAAACAATTTACTGAAGACTCGTTTCACATGTTTTGACCAATTGTGTGTTTCAGCGCAAGAAAGTCCTGTGAGAATTCTTTGTAGCATGTTTTCATTTTACGTAACACGGCCATATGCCAAGAATGTCACATTAGACTCACAGATGACATGCTACAGGACATGAAGCGGCGTCGGGATGCACTGCAGATGCTAACGATGGCGGGAACTGTTCCCCTAGGTGAATACCCCTACGCGTCACGCTTCTGCATGTTAGGAATCAGTCAAATTCATAAGGACTGTCGATGTCGTCACTTAGAATACAGTTCAGGATATATTTTGTAAATTCGTTCAGATTATGATCATAAAAACGTAAATAAAAATGGATGAAAAGACAGAATCAGAGTGAAACTAGCACAAAAATTGAAAAGCACACAGCTGTCTAAATACATAAGCTGAACCATGTTTTCCGTTTTTCTATGGGTCACATGAGGGGTGATGGAGTCAATCACTAACACACTCTTCTCGAATCGGCTATTCCAACACCACGGTGTTCATGCTGTGGTGTTTAAAAGTAGCTGGGCAGGTTTCCCTATAATGGGATTTGACTCTTACGACTCCTACAGGTAATTTATTCACTTAACTCAAGCTTCTCCTCTCTCTGCTGCTGTTTCTGCAAACACCAAAGTCGACCTAAATTCTCTACTGTCTCTGTTACTACGAACGCCTTTACGATATCAGTTGCACTAATGCAGCTGCGTGACCTTGCGATTCGTGGGATTCGTGGAAACGTTTCCTCCTTTGAAACGCATTTGAAAGAAGTGGCTTCGTTTACAGTTCCACCCTGTGAAAGTAAACGCAATGGTCTTTTCACCTTATTTTTTGAGGAGTAACAACGAAACAACGTGTAGATATTGTTCAGTGGTCCATAGCGAGGAGGGGAGCGGGGAGAGCAGATGGCGTTCATCACCCCTCCACGGTACGTCTCTCAGGCTTTGGGTCCTCCGCTCCGCGCTTCGCTATCATGTCACATCAGGATGTGGCGAGTCAACGGGGTCCAGGAAGGCCAATCCGGCCCGATCCCTGAACGAGCACGTCCCCTGGAGAAACACGCGCCTCTTTGTGTGGTTTAAAGATCAAGTAACGAGGTAGGGGAAACAGAGGATAAGTAATCCACAACAGCTGAACGCCAACGGAACATTCGATGAGTGACAGGGCACATGCCACCAAGTAATGAGAGAGCAGACGTCAAGATCCCCCCCCCCCCCCCCCCCCCCCAATCTACATGCTGCCCGGAGGTGATCGCCAAGAAGTGAAAGTTTGACTTTTTCCATTTTTTTTCCTCTTTCTGAAAAACAACCACGGCCAAAACCTTCCTGTAGGCACTTTGGGTGGAAAAACCTGCGTTTGTAGTCCAAAGCATACTTCAGACGTCATCTCCGATACACAGCAACTTTTGAAAACCTCCAAAAGAAATATATTTCTTAAAAATTCAGTCTATATGTTTAATTCATATGATTGTTTCCATGGACAGTGGTCTTGAATCTTAATTTTATGTTGAAAATCTGGCTTTTTTTCGCTACAAACAAGAGAAACATACAAGCGACTTTTTGTTTTGTGAAATGCAGCATATTTATATATATATATATGTACATATATATCCACACTCACACACACGAAGCATTACTATTAAAGGATACAATCATTTTTTCTCTAGAGTTTGCAGTTCTGCAGCCGAAACCATTCTATTTCTGTACAGAAACATAAAAATAGTTTCCATAAAAGTGAATGAGTCGTCTCAAATGCCCACCCCCCCCTCGCTTTTGGAGATATTGGCAACATCGAGAGCTAACGGCAGTCAACCGACTGTCACAGCGCCTCAGCAGAAATGCTATTCACAATGTCCTCTGTGACAGGCCCAAAAAGACACAGCATACCGAAAACCAGACATTTTCTCCCACCCGAGGTGGATTGTGTAAGATGAAATGACACAGGACTCATCCTTTCGCTGATACATTTGAAACATGCATCCATATTTCATTTTCTCCTATGATTTTTATGATACCGTCAACAATGCCTTTGCTGATCACTTTCTCCCCGACTTCTGATTGACTAGTCAGAAATGTAAGTTCATTTATTGATCAAATTTGCTTAATTTGGATCAAAGTAAAGTCAAGGTTTCTGCCGCAAGCCAGATGTTTTAGATATGTGTATTATGGCATGTTCTTATGTACACATACGTATTTTTATGTGTGTTTACTGTGTGTTTTTACGTAAAAAGTATGTTGAAAGGACAAAGTCAGTTAAGTATAACTAAGGTACGTGTAAACAGGCATAGAGCTTGAAATAAGTCACTCCAATGGTATGTATAAATTCATTAATGAAAGATAAATGGCTTTCCTTGGAGAATTAATCTGAGAATTAATTGCTCAGATTCTTAAAGATGGATGCCTTGAATATAGCTACAAATCTTTTTAGTACGCAACTCCATAAGGAAAAGCTATATATGGAAAATATATTGATAATAAAGTCCACATAGTCTGAAGCCATGAATATTTATATCAGAAATAAATAACAATATATCTTATATGTTTACATATATAACAAAGGGAGCTTTTCTAAGGATATTGGATTCTGACACAAAGCTATTTGATTCAATCAATATTTATCCACAACTTCGACTCAAGATTAATTGCAAACACTATTTATTTTTTTTCTTTCTTCACAAACAGAGTGATGAAAAAGAGGAGAAAAACAAGTGGGGAGAAGTCGAAGTAAAGGACAAATGTTGATTAAATTTGGGGGGTCATGGGGGGGGGGGGCTAGATTTGGAGAGGGAATAAAAAGCTGTTTTGGGTGGGGGTTTTGTGTGGGGTGGGGTTGGGGGGGGGGGGGTAGGCAGTCGGCACTTTCAGTGGTGCAGCCCGAACACCAAGTTTTCATCCCAACAGACACTGAGGGAAGAAAAACAGGGGAGAGAGAGAGAGAGAGAAAGGGAGGGGGAAGGGAAGGAGAGAGTGAGGCTGAAATGGTGCAGATGTTGCATACCACAGGAGGGGGAAAGACAAAACGACAGACTGATAACCCTCGTTTGATGCCGGTTCCCTATTTACATAAGTGTCTCATTGCCTCCTCATAGAAACAGCTGTGCGTTTGGAGGCTCAGTAAGTCAGCACTATTTTTTTTCGTGTGCAGGGGGAAGAGGGGAAGCATGTACATTAAATATAAATTGCACTCATCTGATGAACCAATCTTCATTATTTATATCTTACCTGACTTTTTTTTGCTGGGTGGAGGTGGGAGGGGGAGGGGGAGGGGGTGTATTGAATTGAACTGGTTACAGACACTAAGGACAAGGAATAGCTAAGGAA
>JAFBMS010000026.1:6584929-6617549 GCA_019788955.1 Albula glossodonta
AAATCAGCTAGCTTGCAGTCTTAGCTGTGGGTTAACATTTTTAACATTCTCTGTTGCTAGCTGGCCAGGCAGACAATTAAGTGATTTATTCCCACACAAGGGTATCATTTAGCATTATGCTTGATATTGATATTAATACTAAATGATTTTTGTTTTTTCTTAAAACAAAACACCCTGAGTGGGAGGTGAATTGAACTGAGGAAACCCCAAGTGGTGAGACTTTGAGTTCCGGAATGACTTTGAAGATCGATCTCGTGCTCTCTCTCTGCTTCCTTTTTTTCCTGTTTGTGTTTAAGAGCTTGTTTTACGTTATTTTGTCCCTGAAATCCCATATGTATGGACATTGTTATGCTGGCTCTTGAAATGCTTTCCCTGCGATTATAATATAATTATTATAATATAATGGTTATTTTGTTTTCTGGTCATTAGGGCTTGGCTTGTTATGGTTTGTGCAAGAATTAGTTTTATCCCTTAACATTTTGCCCCAGTGTAAGAGAGAAGAAAAAAAAGTATCCCTGAGAATATAACCTTTATCTTTACTTTTTTTTTTTAAGAACGGAGAAACTAACTCAGAAAATATTCACTCATACAGTCTGCTGTTCCAGGCCATCCTGGAATTCTCCGTTAAGAGCTTTTTTGTCAGCATTATATTGAAAACGTGGTGTGATGTAGAAATGAAAACCGGACACGGAGCTGTTGATTTCTCTTCGACCAAAATGTGGAAATACCTACACCTAGTTGTGTTATTGCTTTTTGGTTTTTACCTGCTGGACAATAAACACCTGCGACAAAGGATAACTGTATTTATGCTCCGGTGGAGGTGATTTTATGGAAGGCTGCAGGTTTTGAGGTGGGGAGGTGCAGAGTTGCCTCCTCGTTGGGGTTGTCTGTAAGGGTAATACTGAGCCTTATGTTATGGGCTTAAGGAAACATACGACATGCACCGTAATGATGATGTTGAAGAAGAATCTGCAGTGTTGCCTAGTGTGACAAGTTCTAGTCTAGAGGCTCTGAATGTTACCCTGGTTCTGGTGCTATGATCTAAATCACAAACACATACATATATACTTAAACATAATCATTCATAAACTCACACACAATCATACTAATAACTAATAACCAAATCCCATGCTCAGTAATGATCCAGTTGAAGCACACCACTCACACTATATGCAAACTCACTCATGCTACAAGAACACACTCACAATAATTACACATAGACATGCACACAACCGTACACATGAAATTCACGAACGCACAAACACATAACCAAATAGAGATATACACAGCCATGCACATGCAGGTGCATGCTCACACACACAGATATAGACAGTACCTGTCAGAGGAGCTGAGGAAAAGATAGCTTTACTTTTACTGAGCTAAACCTTGCACTGATTTTGAGTTCCAGAAGCTGTCATCACTGGTGTGGGTGGAGGTGAAAGTCAAACGAGAGTTTGAAGTGCCGTTCTGTTGTTTTAATGGTGGGGTGTGGTTTGGATGAGGGGGTAGCTCTGAGTGGCACAGAGTTCAGTCTTACGGAGAGGGCACAGGAGTGGGGGATGTCAGGGAGAAGTGGAGGGCCGGGGTGTTGTCGAGGAGACAGAAAGGTCACCTTGTCTCGTGCCTCTCTTGTTCGCAGGCGCCCAGCCTACTGGCGCCACCTTGACAGAAAAACGCCGCCACCGTTCGGAAAACTCCATCCACCCGCGAGCGCTCCGTGTTTACATGGACTGATAAATAAATATGTAAAAGTCATGAATATGGAAAAGCCGCGCGGCGGGAAGCCACTCGGAGTCTGTTTACCCCGACAACGATGGGCGAGGGATTGCAAGCCAAACTGTTCTTTCGCTTCTCCAGGCAAAGGTCACTCGATGGGTCCTGTGTGCTGTGGGGGAGGACGCTAAACTAAAACAAGACCTGAGGTTGTTATTATCTTATTGAGCCGAAATCGGCGCTTCTAGGTGCTCCTGTCTCTGACTTTGGGGTGGGGAGAGGAGGGGGAGGTGGAGGGTGCGCTGTGGAGGGGTGGTGGGGGGGTGTTAGGAGGGAAAGAGAAAAATCGAGATGGGTGGAATGGATCTGATGTTTAATCAAAAGCTCATCCCTCTTGACGTAGTTTGTCGGATGGACGGCCTTCGAGCCGCGCTCTGTCGCGGGCAGAAAGGGGAGCGCAAATGCAATCTGACAGCAGCGAGATGAGGACTGCTCAGATCAGGTGGGAGAAGGCAAATGTCGCCGTGGCGCTGTCTTTGGGTTTTTTTTTTTTGCCAAATTATTTGTCTCCCGAGCACTGGGGCAGACTATGTCGGCGAGAGGATTGTCCCAGGACTAGCATCTGCGCCAGTCTGTGTGAGCCTTCACACGCACTGCAATATTATTATTGGGTTTTACTCCTGTGAAAAATAAAACTAAGCACTTTGAGTGGTATTTAATTCTATATCATCTAGTCTATCTGTCAGGGACGGTATACAAGTAACTCAAATAAGAAACATTCACAACAATACTGCAACGCATTAGCCAATATTAAACTTACCCAACAAGCCACTTCTCATTGGTTGCATAATACATTAGCAAAACAATACATAAATGAACAAGTATACACATTTATTCAGTTTATATGCATACTAGCCTGTGTAGATTTATTGGTTATATTACAGGGGAATAGTACATAATACAATTATGCCCATGCAGAGCTAAATCAGTAGTGCTATGGTCGGTTAAGACATTTCACTCCTAAATGCTACGGGTTTAAATCCCATGTGGGGGACTGTTGCCGTGCCCCCAGGCTGTAGTGCTTCCGTAATTACCCAGTTGTATAAACTGAACAGATCTCAGCTTCCTAACCCCCATCCCCCTATCCCTTAGAGACATGGGCATGTGCCAAACAAATAATGTTTAAGAGAAAAAAACACAAAGAAAGACATTCTGATTACAGGATGGATTTACCCATCTTGCGGGAATAAAGGGAATGCTAATTGAGATGAAGGTTTGCCCAAATGCCCGATATCACACGAGCTTAAGCATATATTTGAAATTCTACCCTAGAGTGGTTTTCCGTTCGTTTTAAAAAGCACCTATTGTGCTATGCAGTCATGAGTGACTGCCAAGGTTTGTTTTGTAGAGAAATATGATGTCCAATTAAGAAAATATATTCAGAATGCTATCTGATATCTGTCTTCCGAATATTGTGACACAATTTTTTCACCATGTAGCCTCATCTACTGAGCTGATTTTTCTGTACAACATCAACATAAACAAAATCCAACTACAGCCCTACCAACATATGTAACAGCAAACTAACATTTGTCTGTACTGTATGTACTCCCGTAAACAGATCTAGGACATATATTCAGTGCATGCTGGGATATGTGACAGATTGCATGATCACAGTAAACAAGATATATTGAACCATCAGAAGCAGCAGCAGCAAATAAGAAAGGAGACATGTCCTGCAGCTTCTGGTACTGCATGATGCTGCCTGACAGATTATCTAGACCTGATTTAACTCTCTGTCAGCAGGGCTTGGCAGGCATGTGCCCTGCATTGTTAGAGAAGATGATCTGTAAAGACTCATGTATATGAAGGACAGACAGACAGATATATTTAAGGACAGTCCTGACTCTTTTGGGAATAGATGGACAGATATATCTGAGGGACAGACACAGTCCTGTGTCCGCCAGTGGAGCGGCACTTTCCAGACAGACATTTAAGAACGAGAAATCACCGGCGCTGATCGGCCTGTCAAATTGTGGCTTTGGAATTATCTCCGCTGCGGAAATCTGTCACTGGTAGTTTAGTCTCACCCCTCTTTCTTGGCTTAATTAACTAATACAAAGCAGACTGATCTTTAAGCTCTCCGGCAGACTGCAAGGACTATACTTTATCGTCTCCCTCACCCTCCGAGCGAACTGTGCGACTCGCAGACATGGACCGCTGTCCCAGGCCATCAGAGACTCTTCAGCGAGACGGGGAGATAAGGGAGAGCGGTATGATGTTATGAGCGCTCGTCGTGCCGTCGACATCTGGGAGCAGACAGCTTCTGACAAGGTGCCATCGCCATGAATTCCCCAGAGAGACCATATCTGACTGAAATACATATAAAAAAGCACAGCTGGGTACCGTTCTTTGGGAAAAGAACGCTTGTCTCCCAGATGAGGATTCAGTCTATCCGCATCTCCTCGGGTGTGCTCTTACACGGACAGACCTCTATTGACTGTGACCCGAATGGGTCCGGTTTGTCATGTGATCCACAAAGTTGGATTGTGGGTAAGAGTCAAGATATAGATTTTGATTGAGTCTCGATTAGCGCATTGACGTTTGAATACACCCAATTATTTCATCTGCCTTGTTGGTATGCAAGCACTTACAAGTGCTCAAAGTGGAAAGAAACGAACAAGAAATAAGTAATTAAGGCAAAATGATTTTGAATTAGCTGCCTGTCTACACGTATACCTGCTGATCAAATGAAGTCATATTAAACAATAAAAAATTCCAACACATGGAAAAGGCCTCAGACACATAATTGGATTATGCCTTCATCAAGCCATAAGAGATGGAAGCAAATATAATGTCTATCCTCAACTAGCTTCTGCCTCCAGCAAAATCAATGTGTACAGAAAGAACCCACGTCCCAGAATTCTGTTGTGGCAACAGTTGTCAGGTAAAATAGTCCGTGCTGCTTCACTTTTACGGTTGCCAGGGGAACATCCCCTCCCCCCCCCCCCCCCCCCCCCCCCCCCCCCCCACAATCCCCAACACCCCACCTGCCTGCCACCCGCTTCGCCTCTGTCATTGCCCGTAAACCCCACGGCCTTGTCAGCTGATCCTGTCCAGGTTTCTACGGCGATGGAGATGACAACTGCAGCAGCGGAGCGCCCATTAATCACCCTTTAGAGTTTCTCGAGAGCGGTTGTGAATCACAGGGAATTTATGGGCTGCGCATTGACTCTAATGCAATGCGAAGGATCACTCGGCTCTGCTTGGCGACAGGGCGGATTGTGGCGGGGGTGAGGGGGTACACATCCCGACGGTATCGTTGGGCGAGATTAAACGGCGGGGCGGTGTCACCAGGACGTATCACGGGGCATTATCACCAAACAGAAACATCTGAGGAGCACAAGGGGAAAAACGTAGTCCTGAGACGTAATTTCTTGTACAATGGGTCCATCAAAACAGCTTGGATGCCCTGTTGCATATTAATTAACCGTACCGCTTTTGCAAAAAAATTGTTTGTGTTACCCCAATCATGTTACATACAGACATGCTATATTGCAGTCATGTTATATGCAGACATGTTATATTGCAGCCTTACTATATACAGTGTCCATCAAATGTCTCTTGTGTATGTAGTCTCTGTTGTGTATACTATCCATTGCCTGAGGCAATTAAATAAATTGTGTTGCCAGCGCTGACACTGTGAGGAGTGACATCAGTGGTGACTCATAGCAAGAGGATTCAGATGAACAATATCTCTGAATATATTATCTGACAGCCGGAATTTTCAAAACTAAAATGGTATTATAAGTCTATGGATAAAGACATATTTTCCATCTGACAAATAGATCATAGATGAGTTTTGGAAAGTGATGTTATATCTGTATAATTTTCCTGTGAATTATGAAATGATATTGTTTATTGCTGTATCTACACAGTTGACAAACCAAGGACAATATTTAATAGACTGGGGACAAGATTAAATTCAACACAGCGTCTTCAGACAATTACGGGGCTGCCGGAGCATAATTTAACTTTTTAAGTGCTACAGCATAATTTTATTTTCAATACTTTTATAAATAATGTTCTCAAGCTGAATTTTGGGGTGTGTCTGTCACTAAAATGGACCCATATTGACTTCAGTTTCACACATAAACACACACACACACACACACACACACACACACACACACGTGTTGTTCCCACCTTCATGAGCAGGTTGCGTTTTATTGTAGTTTGTCTGATTTTTCATTTAAACTCGAACGTCGAAGATGCTTTCAAAAACGGGGGGGGGGGGGGGGGGGGTGAATTTAGAAAGCTTGCTGTAGAAGTGGTTCTCTTCTCGCCGCCACCCCCCCCCAGCTTTCCCCCCCTCCACCAACCCTCTCTCCACTACCTGGGGAAGGAGCAGATGGCTGCGAGGAGGAACTCAGCACTTTCTAGTGGCTGAAATTAATTGGAATCTATTTCACCACGACAGCCTCTTCTCCTGACAGTTGTTTGCCAACTCCTTATGCTAGCTATGACATATGCCACCCCATCTCCGGGCCGCCATGACAAGAAATCTAATGGCCCACAGGGAACTGTTGTCCCACCTCAATCCCTGCCCCATCCCGGCTTAGAATAAAAGAAACATCTGGAAGTGGAAGGGTTTGGGGGTGGGGGTGGGGGTGGGGGAGGGGGGTGAATTTCAGCCATTGTCAGGAAAATGTGGGACAGGAGGGAAGTGATAAAAGAAGCTGATAGTTTGCCACTGCTGGTCAACAACTGAGAAAACTGTGATCCTGGACCTTGTGGCCAGCAAGCAGTGCTATGGGCTATATTCTGGTCTAAAGGCCTTCGAATCTATCCTTAGAAGGGGCACTGTGGCAGCGTCCCAGTTATCATTAAAGATTCACAGATCAATAACCAAATGTGTGAGAAGACTGAGGTACTTGTACAATCAATGATCTTGACATAAATGCATAACTTCTATGAGTAGTACATTTAACCTTTGACAGCTCACCCATAGAAAACTAGGTGGTTTTGGATGACTGTATGTGGACTGGGGTTGGCCACACATTCACTGTGATGCTCCATAATCAAAAGTTAGCAAGACTGGGGGGTGGGGGGTGGGGTGGGCGGAGGGGTCCTAGTACATTTTTATTGTTATAAAAATCATATCTGCTTGCTGATGTATTGCTCTTGCAGACTCTTGACATTAAACCATATATATCAACACTGGCTGTCTGAAAAATGAAAACAGAATAAGAATGTTTTTGTTGCCTATGGCTGCAATACTCTTCAAGTCTCATGGCATTTCATCAGCTGGCATAATGTGGTTTGGTGACCCCCCTGAAACACTGAAAATAACACGACCCCATTGCCCAATTCAGCAGATTCTTAGCAACCCGTATTATCCTGACATGAACAAATGCATGCAAGAAAACAGATGATTCAAACTCCAAATCAATCAAAGAAACGGCATGCCATTTATCAAGCCTCGGGACACCCACCCTTGAGAACTGCTAAAGTGCAGGGACTCACAAACGTTGGTCCCCATATTTTAAGATGTTTTTTAAATATATTTAAATATTGCATAAAATGCATATTTTACATGAAACAAATGACCCACCCAAAGCTGGTTTGCATATCTTCTCTTATATCAGAATTTGTAATATATTATATATTTTACTACATTTTGTGAAATACATGTTTTATGTAGATCCAGATGCACCATAATTTAATCAGACCTCCATATACCCATATACCCCTGAGTTAAATAGGCACTCCACTGAAGTCTGCAGTCGATGTTGGATAAAGGTGTCAGCAGTAATTCTTTCATTGCAGTGGAGGTCTGAGGAGAGAGAAGGTTCAATGGAGGGCTTTTTTTCAAAGGAAGTTTGTGAACCCGTGTGCTGGAGAATGGCCATTCAAGTCCAGCCCTGAAGGACACCACCTCTCTTTTCAAGCATTAATTCTCTCATAACGGGAGGGGAATGAGAGAAACTGAATCGGCTCTAGTTGGACAAAGATTAATTAAATCACATTTTTAAGCATCTGGCCGACATGAAAGCCTGCAGAAACGGTGACCCTTCCAGGAGTGGGGCTGAGAGCCACCGTTTCAGAGCAACGATTTCAACCAATAACCAGAAAAGGCAATGCAACGGGTCGGATTTAAATAGAGACGGCTGGGTTTTTCTGTCACCTGATGATCGTGTGTGTGTGTGTTTGTGTTTGTGTGTGTGTTTTTTTTCTGAGAATCATTTCACTTCCACTGCACCAACCCAGAACAACATCGGCCGAGAAGGTAAACTTAAAATAAAATCCGGTCTCGGTTTATTATGAATTCAAAGAGGGACGATAACCTTGGCTGTGGATTTTTTTTTCGGGGTTAGCCGACATACGCGGCTGTTTTAATTACTCTTCTGTTTTAATTGAGTGTGTGGCGGAATTCAATTTGTGGAAATATGTGGCTTAAGCTGATACAGCGAGCGACGAGGACACAGGTTCTCTGGCAATCTCTACCGCCAGATGGGAGGCTTTCGGCGCGAGGCTTCCTCTCGTCTGAGACGCCAATAACGACAGCGCCCTCGTCCCTCAGCTTACACAGGGATGCATAACAGATTATTTAAATGCAAATTAGCTGAAAAAGAAGAGTTCCGAACTTCGGATCTCTTCAACCCCCTCAAATTTACCCACTAAATGAATTGATTGTGCAGTCGCAATAATTTCTGTGGGAAATAATGAAAAGTGCAGGAAGAACAAAAAGTTACGAAGGCATTTCTAAACCAGGCAATTTTTCATGTAAAAAGTTTCATCAGGGTGTCTCATAAACCCACTTCAAGAGAGAAACACTTGTACATTTGTCTATTACTTGTAAAAAACAACCAAGTTTTGTAATCACTGTTTTCAAGGTACTATCCACCTAGTAAGGCTCAGAAGTAGATGTTAATCTTTCCTCAAAGTGTTGTTTTTTTCCCAGGACTGAAATCAATCTACCTTTACTCTGTCAGTATGAGACTTTTGGATGTGCACCATTCAAATATACATCCATGCAAGATATGCAAAACTGAACATATGTTGGATAATAGCGTTAAATAGCCTTTGCACTCCCTTGCTGGGCTCTTACAATAATGTACAGGGATTCATATGCAGATCTACTACCTGCATTCAAATAAAATTTGTCCCTAATTTTGATATAAAATACTTTTGCAGTAATCTGTCCTGCCATATTGTGTTTTGAGAAATACCAGATCGCTTGTAAAACCTTTTGTAAAATTTTGATGTTTTCACGATGCTTACGCCCCGCCACCTCTTCCTGGGGTTGGCGGTTCAACCCGCCCCTGCGTAAACGAGAGGGACGATGAAAACACTTTCCTCTCAACGCAGGCTCCTCATAAATATTTCACTGCCGCATTTCTCCTTGCATTCCGTTTTGTTTATCTAACCTCTCAGCAGCATAACTGGATGCAAAAAGGTGGAAAAGCAGCTGTGGCCTGACCCAGAGAAGACGGTGACACTGCAGTATACACACTCTCCCTGTCTCTGTGAAGGTCAAGCCCTCTAAATGTGTGTATCTGTTTCACAAAACCAAGTCTATGTGATTTGTCTGTCTGCTGAGTAATACTCCGTAATATTTATTTACATTCCTTCTTCAAAAGAGGCAAATACCTTCCCACACGTCCAGTTCAGCTTCTTATGTTTCATGTATAATGAAAGTTGACATAACGCTAATAAATTCATAACTATATTTGATCCTGGCTGTAGGCTTTTCCAGCTTTTTTTTTTCCTCATGGAGCTCCAGTTCACTCATGCGACTCCCAAAAATGAAATCTCAGGAAGGCAAATTGAAATTGGGTTTCATTTTTATTAGTTTTTCTTGCTTTTTTTCCAGTGACATATAGATCTAGTTCTTGTAATCTGTTGCCCTGTGGATTTTTAAACATCTTGCCAGCCCAGTTTCCCATCCAATCAGTGGCTCCAGTAAAATAATTCAAAGCATAAGTTGGAACAACAACTATAAAATTGCGGAGCCTCAGGGGTAATGGAAGCTCTATAGTGACGTATTTTCACATCTTAAAATGGCTCCCTCGTTTCTGAAAGATGTCTCGGTGGTTCACGATGAGTCGAGCAGTATGTTGGGAGCGCGTCTCTTCAGGTGTGGCGAGACACCCCGCACGGGGCAGGATTGACACACCCCGTGCAGAACGGAGCCTGTCTCGGCTGTCATTGACGGGCCCTCGATAAACAAACAATCGGGGGACTTAAATGGTCGTGACAGAAACATCTGTCGGGCGGCTCGCTGAAAGTCCCGGTAGACTGAAGGGGGGGGGGGGGGGGGGGGGGGGGGGTTGTTAACGAGGGTTAATGCCTGTGCTGACTCTGACGCGGGTTCATGTCTGCGTTGACTCTAATGAGGGTTAATGGCTGCCGTTGTCACACCGTGCTCCTCATCCTTGGCGGCGCTTTCCGAGACTTCTCCTTCCCTGGCATCCAAACCCCCCACGCAGACTTCCAGCTTCCTCTTGTTCCTTCCTTTCCGTTCTGCCTGCCATATTCACAGCAATTGCCGCAAACAGACCGCCAGGGAAAGTGTGGGTGGGCTTTGGGGGGGGGGTAAATAAATATCACAGCTTTTCCCCCAGTTACTTATGCCACATCTAGTGAAACATTGTTGAAATTTGTCAAAACATATACAGAATCTCAACACTCATAACTGTACATATATTGTCTACCAAAAGCATACTCCATTTATAATTAGCCAACTACACCATTGCAATCAAATGTACACTATTACGTCAGTCACTGTCACAAAAAGAAAGGTTTCCATTACCTGTCATTTCACAATGCTAAATACAAAAAATGGACACGGAAATTTTTAACCTTATTTGTATGCCGTCTACCTTTTCAAGTTGCGTTTCTTTTCATAATCAAAAACCCTATGCTGGCATAAATGCATTCTCTCTATGAGTTACGAATGATTGCGCTCAGAGTCGTGCTCAGACAGGGCATTTTGTTGGCAATCACCATATCCGCCAAGGCAGTCTCCTGTTGAGCTGCCGAGATTTGTTCCCAGACACCAGAAGGAGAGCTTCTTTTTCCACACAATAGACCAAATTGAATGCTGCCAGATAAGGACGTGGGGATTTGAATGACAGTAAACCCGCGCTCGCAGATATACTGTAATGGAGGACAGGGTTGTTCGACTGTTCTCGCGGCTGCCGACCAGAGTGATTGATGTCCCTGCGGATCTGTGGAGTTTGGGCTCGACTCTCACGTCCCGGCCCTTCTCTGAAAAACTCTCCAGCAGCCCTGCGTATTTATTTACTGTTTATCTCAATTATTACTCTCTTTATTCTTTTCCGCCCTGAGCCGGAATGGCCAACGGTGCCTTTCAGTATGCCTCTCAACAAATTTTGGCTCTGGGCTTGTCATTCCCTTCTGATGCACTTGCAATTGATTTACAAGCACCTGAGGCTATTTCGCACACTACAGTTAACACAGCATTCAGGCACCGATTGGATGTGGATCTCTCAAATATGACAACCGACAGGCACCTTAGTTGTCCTTTAGAGGGAATTAAGTTGCCAGTTACATGGGCAGCCCTAACCAACCAAAACTCTATTCCCCTTTGCGTAATAAGTGGAAAGAAAAAGTTATCGCGTTGTGCATCTTTGCCCACTTTATTCCGTCTGTGAGAGTTCAATTTTAGGGCAAAGGCAGTGTCAAGTGTTTGTGCAATCACTTGTGTAATGACAGTGATTTTGTCCTAAAAAACCGCCTTCCCCCAAAGCTCCATGCAACCAGAAATCGTCGGGCATAGTCTTATTTCCATTCATCCAGGGACAAACCATCATTCCCTCTGACTGACCATGGAGTGCCATTACACCACTGGGAAATAGATAAACAAACACCTATGAGCATTTTAATAGGCTTTCTATTGCTCACAGAGGTAATATATTGTAAAAGAATGTCAATGCTGCCACTTGAACAATGTTAAACCCTCATTTTTCAAATGCAGAAATCCATTTATGACAATAAGGCAAAATATAGTAATAACTGCAAGTGTATGATTCATAGAGCTATTGCCTGCGAGGTCTCGCATCAGCTTCTGGTTGTTTTGAATGCAGACTGCGATCTGGCTCATCTAGATAGAATTAAGCTTTAGCATTGGCTGAAGAGGGTGTCGTAATGTTACTTCTGGTGAGCACAAGGGACCTGACTGCGCTGAATTAGCAGCTAGTGGCAAGCAATGTTCTCCCTCATAGACAGAGTGACATTTATAACAGTGGAAAATTAGCCTATTGCAGTCCAGGGTTGTGCATTGCGTCCTTATGCTGTGGATTAGGCTGTTACACTTTAGGGAGAAACTTGAGGGAGGTGGGTGCATTGGGAGTTGTAGTTTTCACATTGAATGTTGATCACTGTAACTATAAAAGAGAGTAAGATTCACAACTGCAGGTGTGAGAAAGGAAGTTGAATAAATTATGTGTGATGTTTGCATACAGTAGTGATGGGTGAATGCATGTGTGTGTTTGATCTTGTTTGTATGTCTGGTCTCTGTGTGGATGTGGATATATTTACAGTGGGGCAAAAAAGTATTTAGTCAGCCACCAATTGTGCAAGTTCTCCCACTTAAAAAGATGAGAGAGGCCTGTAATTTTCATCATAGGTACACTTCAACTATGAGAGACAGAATGGGGGAAAGAATCCAGGAAATCACATTGTAGGATTTTTAATGAATTAATTGGTAAATTCCTCAGTAAAATAAGTATTTGGTCACCTACAAAGAAGCAAGATTTCTGGCTTTCACAGACCTGTAACTTCTTATTTAAGAGGCTCCTCTGTCCTCCACTCGTTACCTGGATTAATGGCACCTGTTTGAACTCGTTATCAGTATAAAAGACACCTGTCCACAACCTCAAACAGTCACACTTCAAACTCCACTATGGCCAAGACCAAAGAGCTGTCAAAGGACACCAGAAACAAAATTGAAGACCTGCACCAGGCTGGGAAGACTGAATCTGCAATAGGTAAGCAGCTTGGTGTGAAGAAATCAACTGTGGGAGCAATTATTAGAAAATGGAAGACATACAAGACCACTGATAATCTCCCTCGATCTGGGGCTCCACGCAAGATCTCACCCCGTGGGGTCAAAATGATCACAAGAATGGTGAGCAAAAATCCAAGAAGCAAACGGGGGGACCTAGTGAATGACCTGCAGAGAGCTGGGACCAAAGTAACAAAGGCTACCATCAGTAACGTACTATGCCGCCAGGGACTCAAATCCTGCAGTGCCAGACGTGTCCCCCCTGCTTAAGCCAGTACATGTCCAGGCCCATTTGAAGCGACAGCCCCAAAACATCACTGCTCTAAAGGAGATCTGCATGGAGGAATGGGCCAAAATACCAGCAACAGTGTGTGAAAACCTTTTGAAGAATTACAGAAAATGTTTGACCTCTGTCATTGCCAACAAAGGGTAAATAACAAAATATTGAGATGAAGTTTTGTTCATTTTCCACTAATTTGCAAATAAATTCTTTAAAAATCAGACCATGATTTTCTGGATTTTTTTTTTTTTTTTCCTGTCTCATAGTTGAAGTGTACCTATGATGAAAATTACAGGCCTCATCTTTTTAAGTGGGAGAACTTGCACAATTGGTGGCTGACTAAATACTTTTTTGCCCCACTGTATGCGTGCTTAAATTTGCATATGTGTGTGGGTTTGCATTCATGTTTGCAGACCGCATAGTTGCACGTTTGCGTATGTACTCGTATTGGTGTGTGTGCATGTTCTCATTGTCTCTGTTTGTAACCATGCACGTTTACATGTGCCTGAATCACGCATGGGTTCGTGTGCGTGTTTGATCGTGTGTGTGCAAATGCAAAACCTGTTAACTCTGCACAGTCTTTAATATGTGATCATGACCCTAAATGAGACATTGTTACAGTATGCCATTCTTCTCCCGTGTAGAGAAGCACAGCACTTAAGTTCCTGGTTTCTTCGTGTATCTTAATGCATATCTGCTGCTGTAAAATAAGTACCATCGGTCCTGTTTACCAATGTGCCCATCACCAGCCAATATCTTCCACCCAAGAGACCAGATTTCATTAATATAATTCAGGAAAGTACACAGCTGCTGGACAAAATAAAACAAAACAAATCACCCACAAAAAGCTTTATGCAGGCAGATTATTAAAAAGGACCTTGGGTGGAGGAAATAAAACCCCAGCCAATATATTTGTCTGGAGGCACAAAACGTTCATAAATCTGCCTTTTAAAGCCCATGGAGTTGGTGAGCACTTTGTATTTCTAAATTAAAGAAAAAAAAATGTAGGTGCTATTCTCTTCCCTTAAGACATTTAAATGTACAAGTAGAGCACCTAATAAACATGTGTGTTTAATCAGTAACAGAAGTTAACTTGCTAGTTGTGTTTAAATGAACATGCCATTAAAGAAGGCTATTAACTGCATTGTCATATATGTTTGCATTGCATTCTGGGATATCTGGGGATTACATTAGCACTGACTGAGACTTGTTGAGTCGAATTTGCAAGTTAACAAGTGAAAAGCCATACATGCAAGGCCCCTTTGAACTGCTATACTTGTGACATATAGAAATACAGTGGAGTTGATGGTAGCAGTGAAGCTATCTTTAAGTGAAGAGAGAACATGTACCAGCCACGTGAACATCTGCCCAGGCAGGGGTACAACACTTTAATTTGCGTGCCGTCCTGTCGCCTCTGCGTCTCACGTTTACCAAACAGAATGCTCAACATTCGCTTCTTTTCCTCCAGGAAAGGCAGGCGGCAGAAAGGAGCTGGCTTCCTCCGTCTGCCATTAACGTCTCATTAACGTCAGTCTAAACCTAATTCAGGTAATTCACATCAAACCTCAGATTTTTCTGTAAACACCTCAGCTCTGTTTCAGCTGTGAGTTGGGCGGGGTGGTGGGGGGGGGGGGGTGGGTCTTACAAGATTAAAAAATTAAAAGAGGGAAAAAAAATTGATTAAGGAGAATCAAGGCTACAACAAACAAAACGCAAAGCAAGAAAGGATGTTTTGGGGTGGAGGGGATAAAAAAATGAAATTTTTAATGGAAATTTGCCATTAAACTATGAAAGGTCCAATTGTAATTAAGTAGCATAAAGTCATTACCTGAACACAAACATCCATTAGCAGTGTTTAAAACACCATAATTACTTAAGCACTGCTGGGATATATATGGCAGTGGGGTGCTGTGCCTAAAACCACACAATAGTAGAAAGGCATCCCTTCACCTGAGCAGGAAGGGTCGAAAATTGCAGCACACGCTGAACTGACCGAAGTCAATGCAACGGCTAATGGATAATAACATATCTCGTTTTTTATGTTACAGTTCCATATACAGTTATACTTAGATAACTTAATATAAAAGTGCAGTCTCAACCTCAAGGCTGTCAGGAATCGTTGACAAACCTTGAAGTTCTTTGTTGCTCCTAAAATTGTCTGTGTGTGTGTGCGTGTGTGTGTATGTGTGTGTGAATCTTCACGGAAGACAGGGTGTTAGCACACCTGTGTACCTGTGTTGGTGCCGGTGCTTCGTAACATCACTCCGAGAGAAGAAACTAGTCAGAACATGAGTCTACATTTAGATACTATGTATAAACAAGTCATGTGGTGTTATTTTCTGAAAAAGATTCATAAATTATCACTTGGCATCTGCTAATGGTACACCCTGCACTTCCCCATGTGGGGTTCTATAAAAAGCCTAAAGGTGCGCAGAAGTCCCTCTCACCCTGCCGACCGCACGCGTTCCCCTGAAAGCCAGATATAGAGCGTGTGAGCCCACAGGTACAGGGGGGTGAGGCGTGAGGGAGATATCCCAATGGAAAGTGCCGGAACTCATCAACACGTCAGGGCTCAGCTGTGCCGCGGCGGCGAAGGTCGGTGAGTTCTTGTTCACGCTAAATTGTGACATTACTATCAGCTTTCCAAAAACCTTTGTTTCCCCCATGGTTCACCTGCTCATGCAACAGGGAGAAAAAAAGTGGCTGTTTTTGGGATTGATGCAATGTTTTCACCCTAAGAATGGAAAGTGGAGACCATGGTAACAATGAGCTCAGGGTAAACCTTATTTGTTTACTTTTGAATAATTCCCATATTTATATATGCTTAGGGATGGTTATATGAAAGTGAGGGAACTGGGCTTGTTACCCCAGGTTGGAGGTTTGATTCCCAGGTAGAGCATTGCTGTTGTAACCTTGAGCAAAATACTTAACCCAAAATTGCTGGAGTAAAATGACCTTCTTACTGTAAATCGTAGGAAATCAGCTATCATATCCACCCATGTAAAAAAAATTGTCAGATATGATTTGAAAGAGAGTAAATGAGATCTTTGTGTTCTTGGTGAAAATACAGAAAAGACATAAGGCTATAGTCTTACCTCCAGAAATTTAAAAAAAATGGGTTGACATAAAAATTTTTGACTTTTTGACTTTAAATGGTAGAAAATCAACAATATTCTTCAGCCATACAAGCAAAAGTTGTCTGAAATGCTTTGAAAGTAAGGAAATGACAATACATAACAGTCTTACCTCCAAAAACTGGAAAAATGAGTTGACACACAAATAATTGAGTCTTTGGTGTTTACATACTTTCACACGATTTCTGACAAGTTTCACTCCCAGTGTTGAATATGGTAGATTTACGTCCATTTGGAGCCAAAAACATAGTCATTTGTGTGTCTACCCATTATTCCACTTTTTGGAGGTAAGGCAATGGTCTTTTCTAGATTTTGCAAAAAATTCATATGTCGCGGTTACATCATTTTACACTTTCATGACATAGATTTTGTGCATTATAGTTTTTTGTGAACAGTACCTCCTAGTGGCTAAATAGTGTATTTTTCTTTGCTTGACTTTGGAACTCACTTCGTTTTGTGATTGGTCAATCGAGGTCATGTGATTTAAATGTCAGAGATTAACAGGAAGTAAGTTCGTTTTTACTGTTCCGTGTGCATCTGGAAGCTGTTTATCTTTTCCTACTCCGTTTGTGCCTTGGAGAGCCGCTGCCTGTAAGTTCTTTTAACCTTTGTGATTAATGTACACAAATAGGCATCTTGTTGAATCACAAAAAAACTAATTCCCATTTGTTCTGAGGAAAGATATTTTATTGAATAGGGTAAGTGCAAAAGCTAAAAATACATACTCCAAGCTATACCGAGCTCATGTTCATGTTTTGCTGGAATATTCTGCAATCAAGTCAGATGCTGCTGTTGACTTTATGCTTTCAAGAACAATGTAAATTGATTTATACATCCTTTCACTTATTTGCAGTTTTACAGCGAAAAGAAAGTAGTATCAAAGAGTAAGAGAAAAGAAGATTGAGTAAAATCCTTTTGCTCAAACTTTGCTCTGCGTCTGATTTTCTTGGAAACCTGTTCGCTATCTGTCAAATCTACGTAGATGTTACACGCACTGGGGACAGAATATACACCATTTCTGACAAGTTTGAGTTGCCCCAGTGTTGAATATGGCACATTTACATCCATTTAGAGCCAAAACCCTAGTCATTTGTGTGTCTACACATTATTCCACTTTTTGCAGGTAAGACGACAATTTCAAGTCATTTTTTTTCCTTTCAAACCATATCAGACAACTTTTGGTTGTGTGGTTGAAGAATATATATGTTTTTCAATCATTTAGAGCCAAAAACTCAAAAATTTTGGTGTCAACCCATTTTTCCACATTTTGGAGGTAAGACTGCCATGTCTTATCATTTCATTACTTTCAAAGCATTTCAGACAACTTTTGGTTGTGTGGCTGAAGAATATAGTTGATTTTCTATCATTTAGAGCCAAAAACTCAAAAATTTTGGTGTCAACCCATTTTTCTCCTTTTTGGAGGTAAGGCTATAGTCTTATGTCTTTTCTAGATTTTCCAAAAAATACATATGTCGCGTTTACATAATTTTACTCCATTTCTGACAAGTTTCACCTGCCCCAGTGTTGAATATGGCACATCTACATCCATTTAGATCCAGAAACCTAGTCATTTGTGTGTCTACCCATTATTCCACTATTTGGAGGTACTACTGCAATTTCATGTCATTTTTTTCCTTTCAAAGCATTTCAGACAACTTTTGGTTGTGTGGCTGAAGAATATAGTTGATTTTCTATCATTTAGAGCCAAAAACTCAAAAATGTTGGTGTCAACCCATTTTTACACATTTTGAAGGTAAGGCTTTACCATATGTAAATATCATTTTCATCAAGGAAATGACAAGACATTGCACTCTCACCCCCAACACACAAATGACTGAGTTATTGGCTCTAAATGGACTTAAATCTGCCATATTAAACACTGGGGCGAGTGAAACTTGTCAGAAATGGAGTAAAAGTATGTAAACGCGACATATGTATTTTTTGGAAAATCTAGAAAAGACATAAGACTATAGCCTTACCTCCAAAAAGGAGAAAAATGGGTTGACACCAAAATATTTGAGTTTCTTGTGTTAAATCGTAGAAGATCAGCTATATTATCCACTCATGCAAGAAGAAACTGTCAGAAATGTTGCGAATGTGTGTAAATGAGATCTGTTTTGTTTTGGTGAAAATGCAGAAAAGAAATAAGGCTATAGTCTTTCCTCCAAAAATGAAAAAAAAAATTGGTTGACATTAAAATGTTTGAGTTTCTTACTTTAAATCATAAAAAATCAGCTATCCTATCCACCCAAGATAGAAAAAATTGCCAGAAATGATTTGCAAGTGAGTAAATGAGATCTTTGTGTTATTTTTTGTGAAAATGCAGAAAAGACATCAGGCTGTAGTCTTACCTCCAAAAATGAAAAAAACTGGGTTGACATACAATATTCCAGCAGTATGAGTGAGCAGTGGGTAGTATTGTAACACTCTGGATGAAAAAAGTTTGCTATATGCCATCATGTAATGGGAGACATTTTGTTCTTACGTGGCTGGATATTTATTTGTGCAGATCATGGCAACAATGGCTGAACAATAACCCTAATACATTTTATAATTTATAATAACTTGCATAAAGAATTTTTAATTATGGGAAACAGACTGGCCAAGAGTGTTAATGAAAGTGATTTTCAAAAGTGATGTTTCTCTCAGGTAGTATGGTGGCTCAGTGCTGCATTGGTTAGCTCTCGCAGAAAGACGGACACGGCTCCAATTCCTACCATGGCTGGGACTGGGCACTTTTTTTGTAGTTTGAATGTTCTACTTTTGTCTGCATGGGCTTTTTCCTGATTCCAGATGCAGGTTTGGTGGATTCAACCAGTTTTTGTCTGTCTGGCCCTCCAATGGCCTGGAAATATGCCCTGCTTTTTTCCCAAAGCATGCTGGGATACTTATCAACCCTGGACGGGATGAAGCGGAAATAGATAACGGATGGAAGTTTCCTCTCACTCAGCACCTGTTAAACGCAGCACTCTGTTCTCCTTGCAGTCTGTATTTTCTGTGAAGCCTGTCAAAGGAACAGAACACACACTGCAGGAGACATGAGGGACCCGTATGGGAAATTTCCTTTGTGGGTCAGTCAATAAACATCATCTGAAGTGATGTAGTGCAAATTTTCAAAGTCAAGGTCATCACCCAGAAATAGGTCTTTTATGTCAAGCAGAGGGGTGGGGGTGGGGGGAAGGGGGGGGTGGGGGGTGGGTTGCTGTAGGGTTGTCCTGTATACAATATGACAGCGTGTGCTTTCCGCTGGAATCAGAAAATCCCATAATTGAACCTTCACTTGAGCTATGTGTTTGCTGCTAATTGTCTCTGAGCTTGGCCTCAGAAGGTTGTGGCCATTTCCTGGGATTTTTTAAGAGGAACACTGGCTCAAGAAAATCTGTGGCGTAACCTCCAATAACTGGTCTGGATGGGTAATGCTGTGACTGCAAATTCGAGAAAAAGAGGGTTTGAAACATACAGGAATGACATGGTCTTGACTTAAGGAGGGGTTTGCCTCTGAGGGCATTGTCACAGATCCAACAGCCCCCTCCCCCCAATGGCTCTTTATAACAAAAGCACCATGGTTCCCTCCCCCAACTGAAATGTGGGGCCATTGAGATTCTGATAAATGCAGTCCACAGTGTGATGGCACTCCAGCATATTTATAGCCGTCTGCAAAACAAAACGAAACAAAATAAAACCTGAAAGCCCTATTCACATTCTCGTTTTTCTGTCACAAAAAAAACAAGTTTGCGGCAATCTTTTTTTTTTCAAACACCGAATGATGTGGACAACCTGGTGAAGGTCAGCTCTCAAAGCATCTACCCTTTCTGCACGGCACCTCTGAAAATGACAGCATACCACAGATTTCACCGGCCGGCATTGTCTTCTTGTTGACTATTTTTTTGTCCCTGTGTGAATAAATGTTTGTAGAGGAAAACAGTACACAGGAAGTGTTATTTCCACCCCTTGTGCATCTTGATTACAGGCCACCAGTGGAGTTTAATTGGCTTTTATTTTTCCTAATGCAACAGCGTTTTTCACCAGAAAGCCTGTGCCATTCTAATCATTTGATTTACCTACCCCCCCCCAACACACACACACTCTTACCCATCATTCCTTGCATTCCTCAGCCCTTAGTCGGTCAGATTCTCCTGATAAACACCTGCCTGTGGTATAGGAGGACCCGTCAGTAAAACACATACTCCTGAAGGTAGCAATTTTGCTGTGTAGCTCCAGGTGCTGACCTCTTTTGAACATTGCTGCTGAAGGAGACTTCTTTTCACTCCTGTTTGAAAAGGGCCAGCTATGAGTGCCCCTCTCTTTCTTATGCAGAGGATCCATTTGAAATCCAGGAAAAAATATTGCGGGCTTTTCCCCATCTTTTTGAGGCTACTTTTGGCTAAAATACATTGCTATAAATCATGTTTAAGATGCCATGTTTGTATCGTTGATGGGCTTTGTGGTAGCACAGATTCTGTATATCCACTGATACTCAGCTCTGCATTCTAAACATGGATGTTTTCATACTGCTTTCCATCCTGAACTATTGAAGAATAGACATTATCATTTGAATAGCATTACTATTTACTAAGAACCACAAATAAGTACAGTGGAACTCCTGCATGCCCTGGGAATAGATGTTTTTTTTTTTTTTTTACCTCTGCAATGTGCCTAGCCTAGGGTAATGCACAGCACTAGCGGGATACCAGATCAAGGCCCGAGAAACATAAGAAGGGCCCGCAGCTGTCCTAAATGTGGTGAGCGCCGTCTCGACCGCTCAAGTGTGAAGCGAAGAACCGTAAAGATCAATGTGTGTTGAACGTATCTCTTCTATGCATCGCTTTTTTTTGACTACGTTTACAGCCGGTCCGGCCTCTAACACCCATCATTTTTATCGACTCCATCATCTCCAGGCCGAAGCCCCACCGTTATCAGAGAGCAGGCTCTGCAGTTCTTTATTGGTTTCAATTTATCTATAAAAAGCACCAGGGCAACAGTGGTCCAATATCTATTAAATAAATTATGCATAACATCGCGCCGATACTGCCCTCGGACAAACAAATGGATATGAAACACAGCGCCAAGGGCAGACACAAAGACTTGTCAGAAAAACAGATGTTTCCGTTTGTTGAGGAAAATCTATGAAACATGTTGCCCACAAGCAAAATATGCCCCCCCCCCAATTTGTTTTCGTAATGTGTACCTGTATAATGAAATATTTCAAAACCAAGGAATCCTTATGGTATGTTTTTGCATTTTGAGTTTGTGAGTTTACCTTGTGAGGATGACTGTGGAAGGACACGATGTATTAGAAATGTGCCCCCCCCCCCCCCCCCCCCCCCCCCCCCAACAAAATATCCCCCAGCTCAGTATATAATCCATCAGCTGGGCTGTGTTCTGTTCACTCATTGTTCTGTACCCACTGATCCAAGCGAGGTCTGCATTAATTTGGGCCAGAACTAGCAAACCAGAACTTGAGCCTGTTTTGGAGGCGTGCAATGTCATTCTTGCTGGGCCTCTTTAATTTGCACATTTTCTCTTTCAGTTATGAAAGTTAAAATTAAAATGGGCTTTACTGGCAGGCATGACAAACATATAGAACATCCATATTTCCCAAGTGTGCATTTATGTGAGGTGATGATCATATCCACATGTGAAAAGACAAAAATAATAGATACAGCTAATAATTTCTAAGGGTAAAAAGTAAAAACTAATTCTCTCAGTCATAAATAGATATATCCCTTTCTCTTTGTGACTTGACACCCTCCGGCATCCTCCAGGCCCACCCAAGTCTTCCCACTTCATCACGCTCCTAACTCCAGGGGAGTACTGACATACAACAGCAGTACTTGTTTAATTTAACACCGGGAGCAAAAGTGTCCATCGCAGGGACAATGGGAGCCATTGTGCGAGTTGCACACTTCCTCCGGGAACATCTTGATGAGCTCTTACCCTGTGCTCACACTAGCAGCGACTAGTCACCAAGTCGCTGTGTTGCTCCTGCCTAGCTGACGCTTGCAGCCAGCTTGCGGACGTTGCTAACGTAGTTTTGAGGAAGTGGGCTACAAATGTATTGACAGGAGATTCGTCAATTTTCTAAAAAAAAGTGTATAAAACTAATATTATTAATATATATTATATTTTATATTTCTTTATATGTTATTACATTAAGGACGTTTGTTAGACGCTCTTATTCAGAGCGACTTACAAGGCAAAGTGCATAAGATTGGTACAAAATTTACATACAAATATATTTACATCGTCTTTGCGATATTCATCGTGGAGTTTTATGTCTGTATTTTTGTAAAGCCAGGTCGATTAATGTTTTGCCCAATACACAGTGCCTATCATAAGTATTCACCCCCTTGGATGTTTTACCCTAATAAAATTTGGCTTTTTTCACATAAAAATTTTTTGGAAAAAACTCTGTAATGTCAAAGTGAAAACAGATTTCTACAAAGTAATGTCAATGAAATAAAAATATACAAAGTAATGTAATTATTTGCATAATTATTCACCCCCTTTTAAATTTAATGGTCTAATTCAATACAGGTCCATCCAATTGGTGCCAATAGTCTCACAATTAGTGAAATGAAGATCACCTGATTGGTGTGGGTGTGTCTCAAGTGATTGAGGTATAAAACACCTGTGTCTGAAGGGTCCAGAGACTGGTTGATCAGTATTCCTGGCTACCATTACACCATGAAGACTGAAGAACACTCCAAGCAACTCAGGGAAAAGGTTATTGAAAAGTAAAATTCAGGAGATGGATAAAAGTGAGAGAAGCCACCAAGACCCCTACGACTACTCTGAAGGAGTTACAAGCTTCAGCTGGTGAGATGGGAGAGACTGTGCAAATAGCAACTGCTGCCTGGGTTCTTCACCGGTCAAAGCTTTATGGGAGAGTGGCAATGAGAAAGCCACTGTTGAAGAAAATTCATATTAGATCTCGACTAGAGTTCACCAAAAGGCATGTGGAAGACTCCATGTTCAAGTGGAAGAAGATTCTTTGGTCTGATGAGACCAAAATTGAGCTTTTTGGCCCTCAGACAAGATGTTATGTTTGGCAAAAACCAAATACTGCACATCACCAAAAACGTACCATCCCCACGGTGAAGCATGGTGGTGGCAGCATCATGTTGTGGGGATGTTTCTCAGCAGCCGGCACCTGGAAGGCTTGTAAAGAGAGGGCAGAATGAATGCTGCAAAATACACCGAAATTCTGTGACAATCTTATTCAGTCTGCAAGAGAACTACTGCTTGGGAGAAGATTTATTTTCCAGCAAGACAGTGATCCAAAGCATTCTGCAAAAGCTACACCGGAATGGTTTAAAAAGAACCAGGTAAATGTTCTGGAGTGGCCGAGTCAAACCCCAGACCTCAATCCTGTAGAGAATTTGTGGCTGGACTTGAAAAGAGCTGTTCATGCCCGATACCTGTGCAACCTGACAGAGCTTGAGTAGTTTTGCAAAGTAGAATGGAGCAAAATTGCAGTGTGCTGATGTACAAGACTGATTGAGACTTATCCACACAGACTCAGTGCTGTGATTGCAGCTAAATACTGACTTGAAGGGGGTGAATGATTATGCAAACAATTATTTTTCTTTATATAATTTTGTTTCATTAACATTACTTTGTAGAAATCTGTTTTCACTTTGACATTACAAGTTTACGAGTTTTTTTTTCCAATAAATTTTTGTGTGAAAAAAGCCAAATTTTATTGACCATGATTGATTTATGAAAGCAATAGAAGGGTTAAACATCCAAGCGGGTGAATACTTATGATAGACACTGTTTGCGTGAACCCACAAATCAGGTGCATTCCCACTGGAAAATATATTTTGGAGGGAATTTATTTTCCTATAAATGGTGTGATCTTGCTTCAGACACTACTGTTTCACTATTTGGACTGCTAAATATCATTCGCAGTTGCTGCTATCCATGCGCAGAGACGATCTCTCACATATGTACTGTTCATGAAGAATTTTAGCTAGCATCATTGACAGCTGCTTAAATTTGCCATTCACTTGATTAAACTTCACCTCTCATCTCAACAATCCCCGAGATCTGCCTCCATACATCATTTTTGACATCTCTGTAAATGAACTGGGATGCATCATCCACCATTTGAAAAGCCAGCAACAGCTGCAATCATTTTCTCCTCCATGTCGGCTATGGGAACTAAAATGCTAATAAAGGATCTACAGTTCAAAAAAATGTTTCACAGCCAAAGAATATAAGAGGAACACATCTGCCCTCTGATTGGCCATCGCTCAACTCCGTTGCTGCTCATTTGCGTAAAGTTTAACTTTGCTCAACTTTTTTGTCTCCAGGCTACTCACTGCACCATGTCGCTCTGTGTAGCCCAGCGACCACTGAAAATGAATGACTTTGTCCGCTTTGTCACTTGTTGTCCCTGCCGATGTGAGCACAGGGTTATACTGCGGTAACTCCCCTGCACGTCGCTACACAAAGAAGGCTGCTATTTAGCCGAAGGCCATAGCTCACCTGTGAGAAGATGGCTTATTGTAGCCTAGCCTTATACACAGGGTACAGCAGATTTAAAGGAACGGCGTCCCCTCTTAACGAGAACACATTGCTAACAGTGATCAATGATGGCGGTGGAACATGCCACGATACCTGGATATCATCTTCTTTCACCGGAGTCAGGAGGACACTGGGCATCTCTTCAGTTTGTAATGGAACGAAAATGCTGTACTGTCTTTGCAAAGTTTCAGTCTGTTGCCATTCCATCTGATACTGTAAAACTCACACACAGCTTTGATGCATTATAATTTCCCCAGTAAACAGCTCCCCCATTTTAATGTGCTACTCTAAGTAAACACATTGGCCTCTCATTATCCACTGACTCAGTTCTTGTTTCGAGCAAGAAAACATTTTGTGTGAAGTCAGAAATGATTTTACAGCAGTACGGCAAAACAAACTGCTAGCAAGACGACGTCTCACATCTTAGAGCCTCACGGTATTCCATAGCAATAACCAGAAAAAAATTAAACAAGACTAGATTCTAGGCCTTATTTGTAAGAGGTCAGTGTGAGTCAGTTAGAAATTAGCTGTAAAAATCCATGTGAAATGTTAAAAATTACATTACAATACAGTCATTTAACAGATGCCCTTAACCAGAGTGACCTCCAAGGCAAGCACGAAAGAGAACAATAAGAACCTCATATTTAATTTTTTATCTTTGTTTGAGATATTCAATACCATAACCTCAGTGGTAATATTACCACTGGTTAAGGCTGAAGAAGAATCTACCTATTCTTCCTAGTCTACAGCACGGTCGTCATGCATACGGGGGGAACTGGATAAGAACGCACAGCCCCTTTCCGACTCCCCCTCGCTTTATTTGACGTAAATTCCCTGTGAAGCCCACGTGTGAACTTCCTGCTCCGCGCCGCGCTGTCTCGTTGGTTAATGTAAGTTGTCTCCGGTACTCTGCATCACGTACGGTCACATCTTAATCTTGTTTCTGCTACCACGTGGGGGGAGGGGAGGGGTAGGACTTACTTACTTTACTTACTCCCAAGGGCAAGTAAGCCAACAGCCAAGCAGAAGAGTGTACCTTGTTTGGTAAGAACTTGGTACTGGCTATGGATGACAACTTGATGTGTTAGAGACAGTGACCTTTTGGTTTTAGACTACATTCCGGAACCTGAAGGACACAATGTAGGTCATTACCCATGTTTGTCCAAGCACCACTGGCCAAAAGTTTGCCCAGCCCAGACCTGAAAGTCAGACCACTGTGCATATTCAATCATGCAGTCCACAAGTAGGGTTGTGGACACGGTCGTAAATTCTTAGGGACCAATAAGAGTGTCCCAGGACAGGGGGCTCCTGTGGGCTGTTCGGTGGCTGTTTGTTGGTTTTTGTTTCACAGCTTCATCTTGTTCATTACTTTGGAAACGGCAGGCGACCTTATTAACTTTTCATTCTCCCCTCCTGATTGAACGGAATATCGCACACTGAAGGTGATTATGTTTGCTTCCCCAGATGATGTATTAATTATTAAAACAGGGGAGGGTTGTGGGGGGTGGGGGGGAGTAAGGGCGGGAGTGGGTTGGGGGGAAGGGGGGTCACACTCAATTTTTTTTTGCTGAAATCATTGTCCTCTGAAGCAAGGACAGGGTTCCAGAATATGATGGAGGAGGAGAGCAATTTGAATTGACACCCATCCCGTTACTCTTTTATTAACAAAACTGTGGAACGGGAGGGTGGGGGGGGGGGGTGTGGACGCACTCACAGGATGAAATCAGTGGAGTTTTGCATGTGGTTTGTAGGTCTCCTTTCCTGCTCTGTAAAGAATGCCATCATGATCCTTTCACACAAATTTAATCTATGGAGTGTCCGTCCTCTCCCTCATGTGATGCGCTCACACAGCACAAAAACACACTCATACACACAAGCAGGCACACACACATAGACCCTCACGTGCAAACGCACACACACACAAACACACATTCGCAAACACACATCCATACACAAACTCAAACATATGAGTGAAGCTGGAGAGACCGTGAAGCGGGCAGAACATTTGAGACGATGGAGCTGAAGGTGAGACAGTAATGAGCCAGTCTGGTTACTGACACAGACACAGTGATAAAGTCCAGCCCAGGCCAGGCTTGTGTACTGCTGAAAACTGTCCCTGTAGGGCAGGTTTAAGGCAAACCATAATGAACCGAGCCCAAAACACTTCCCTGGTGTTAGGATAAGTGCCACAGGCTTTTGCGACTTTTTTAGAGGTTGCAATTTCACAGTATTCAAATGCAAAAGTTCTGCACAGGAACTTTATTGAAATCGCAAATGCTGCAGGTTTCTCATCATTTGTGGCAGGGAAGTGAAAAGAGAGTAATGCTGTAGAACATGCATGCATGCATACAAACATACATATATACATGCATGAATGTAGATAGGTAGCCTACATACATGCATATACAGTATACATACATAGTCTACATACACGCATCTCTGTGCATGTATGTTATATAATAAACCAACATATGTAAACTGATATTTACTCATATATGCCCACACAAGCATGCAGACACTCCTACACCTAGATATGCACACTCACACATGTAGAGACTGAACAGATCACTACTTTGTAACTTATACCTTCAGTAAGGAATCCAACCATGACCATAACCCAAATACAAAGAACACAGATTTACACAGAAAAATGCATCAGTGATATTCATTTTTATTTCAAAAGACACAGTGAAACGCCGCTGTTTCTTGACATCCCATTAAATAGGCTATGCTGAGTGATTTGCAAAGCGACTCTGCATGTGATTGGAAATTTGGTGTCACACTGCCATCTAGAGGATGGCAGCGATGTAACATTTGCAGAAACTCCTCCACCAAAATGGTTAAATATGTGCACACACACACACACACACACACACACACACACACACACACACACACACACACACACACAAGTATATACACCCACATGCATGAACTATGAGTACACACACCGACACCCACACAAACCCAAGCAAACAAGCAGGCACACACACACACACACACACACACACACACACAAAGGCAAACACTAATGGGTTACCTTTTGCCCCTACTGAAGACGTTTCAAGCACACACAAACACAAACTTAAGTATGGGCAAAGCGGTCTTTAGTTTTGTTTGGCTGCGGTGATTAACCTAATGCCAAGTTTCTCCCTCACCCACCCACCCCTCCCTCTTTTTGTTCTTTAGTTTTATTTTCATTTTTTTGTTCTGTCTTTTACAGAGGTCACGGGAGATCAATGTTGACACCGGAGCGTAATCATCGCTGGAATACGATTAACATATTTTAGCCAGGATTGAGATGTCTCCACGACAGGCCGAGGAAGGGGATGATTACAGATTGATTGTCCCGGCAGGGAGAGACAGAGAGAGAGAGAGAGAGAAAGAGAGGGAGAGTATGAGAGAGAGAGAGAGAGAGAGAGAGAGCTGGGGCCGCACGGAGAAATGCTAATGACCCACAATGCCGATCTCTCAGCTCCTTCATTTCATAAGCACCTGAGGCCATCAGCATGTCCGACGGGCTTTGCCTGCATATCTGAACAGGTAACGGCTGATTGGGCGGAGTCAGGCCAGGGGGGAGGCAGCATAAGTACAAATACAAATATTACCTGACATCAATGCAGATTAGCCCAATATTCCTGCTTCTCTGTGGGCCATACCACCACAGGCTTCAACAAAATTACCCACACCGATCACTTCACAGACAAAAGGGGGCGGGGTTTGGGGCTAGTATGGCAAACAGCGAGTGATGTTGAATTTTTTTTTTTACTTTTACATTGGATGGGTCTAAAGAAGCCACAGGGTTTGTTGTCATTCTAAAATTCCCCCGAATCAGTCCACTGGGACCTGTGAATTTCACCAAGGGAAGCTGTCATTTCTGGAGGGATATTTTTTTGTGGTTAGAACTACCCCCCAGGGTCCTCTCCTAAAAGTAGCCCCTGCAGCCTGAGATCCGCAGCCACGGCTGTGAGAGCCATAACAACAGTGAGCGAGCGCACTTCTCCCATAAGACCACCACAGATGAGACACTAATGCAATGTAGCCTTGAGGAAGAAACTTCACCAGCACTGCCTAAAGAAACATTCAATATAAATGAATATTATTATTATTTTTTCTTTTTAAAAAGGAAGTTATGCAATTGCCACAGGTTATCTGGAAGTCTAATATGAAGGTACTCAAGTCAAGACAATTTCAATGTAGCTTGTGTGTTGAGTTTTGAATTCAGCTGTGTGTGTGCACACTGGTTTTATGTACATGGTATACACACACACACACACACACACACACACAAAGACGTCAAGATTGTATGCTGATCTCGTTCATGATCCTGTTAACTTAATAGCTTCAGAAACTGTGAGATTATGTTTTTTCTCATCCAGTGTTTTCTCCGCTGCTTTATCTTTATGTTTTGACACATGTGCACAAACACACACCAGATGTGATTTCATGTTGGCATGTTGTGTGCATGCACGTGACTGGCAGCTGGCTGATGTAAGGGTGTCTAAACAGAGTGAAGTTGAAAAAAAAATGAAGATTAAATAAATAAATAAAGATGCCCGGTCTCCTCCCTGGAATGCTTTGCCTCGGGTTTGGAACGCCAGAGCGTGAAATTAAATAGACACCTCGGATGAGTACCAGGTACAGTAAAGAGAATATAACTCCATGAAAAAAAAAGCCAACAGACTGCTTTCCGAAGCGATGCGTTAACGTTTCAGGCATTAAATAAACAGGTTGGTCAGGGGGAATGAAGATGTTCTAGAGGAAAGGACGGCCAAAGCGGACGGAGCAGATTCGGCATATGTGTGTAATCTCTCTGTGATTTGGCGGACGGTCGCCGTATAAACCTCAGGGCCAGGTTTTTTTCTGTCGATGAAAAAGATTCCGCCGTGCCAGAACCTGAAACTAAATAATAAATAACTTCCTAAACCCCCCCCCCCCCCCCCCCCAAATTCTGACCGCTCCCAGACTGGCGCCTCCTGCTGCTAGAGAAAAGGGCGCTACGCCACACACCTTTTCCGTCATGGCCAAGAGTGGTAGTTAATTTTAATTAATGAGCCCTGTGTCCTTGTTACCTTGGACTGATTTCCCTTCAGTGACCGACACAGAAGACTGCGCGTACCCCGGAAACACCCCACACACCACACACACACACACACACGCCCCCCCCCCCCCCCCCAATCCCAACTCAATCAGCTGTTAAACCCCCTCTTATCATTGCGGTTATCGTTATGGCACCCCCTCCTCCCAAACCCCACAAACAGATATGGTCTCACACACTGGACATGCTCACACAAAAACACACACAGACATGGTCATACCCACCGACACACACACACACTCACACATGCAATCCCAGTTCTAAACGCACAACACACACATTCACAAAACTCACCTGGACATCCATGGACATGGACAAATAGACCTCTCCCCTCACTAACATGAGCTGGCACATAGAGAGAGACACTGACATTTAGCTCATCTCCATTCATCTGTTACGTGTCTACATGTTCACACTCAATACACAGAGCCCAGACTCCTCTGTCTTTCCATTCCATCCCTGCCTGGATCCCAAGCAAGTTCATCCCAGCACCATTACTTTATTCCACTCCATGTAAATGAGGAGATAAAAGGAGGGAGATAAATGCAATCCATCACCCCTAATGTCACTCATGGATACAGTCTGTATCTCACGGGACATTTATTTTGATTAAGTCACTTTCATTAATTAAAAAAACATTTCACCCAAGTTTTCCCACACAGACAGATGTGTGTTTTTTGTTATTATTGTTTGTTTGCTTTTGTTGTTATCTCAAGGGACGAGAGAACAGCACACTTGCAATTATATTCCAAATGAAGATGAAAAATGCCTCGCAAATAAACTTCGTGACTTTGGGAGTCTGCTCCAGCAGGTCACTCTCTGCTGGGGAAAGGAGGAGGAAGAAGTGATCTTTAATTACACATTGATTATACAAATGGAACATCAAATACTGGGGTGGGGGGGGGGGGGGGTCAAAATCACATCAACCATAATTGAAAGCAAGATCAATGTTCTGCAACATTGTTTTAAGTTCAAACTAATATATGAGGAAGCGAAGCAGGTATGTCCTGCAAGCAACGCTCTCGGGTGTTAGTAGTTGGCTGTACTTTCGGCCTCTTCCCCACATCCTGTAGTCACAGTCCGTATGGGAAATTGCAGTGAGCGTAACAATCAATAAGGTGGTCTTTTTCCTTCCAGGTTTTTGTCCTGATGAGAAAACTCCTCTCCCTCCAGAGTTCTTGTGCGGCGCTGGCCTGGCTCGTGACCCGGCCGCGGCGTCGCGGGCTCAGTCTGAATTATCTCCTATGAGCCGCCGAGCGGTGGCGGTCCTGTCGGGGCAGCGTCCGCGCCCGGCGTCTCAGTTTCCCGTTTTGTTTGTTTGATTTCTCTCCCTCTCCCCTCCACGGGAGAGGGATAATCACTCAGATGGGTCACTCCGCCTTTTTGTCAAGGGTCCTTGAGCTTGATTGTGAGTTAACCGCAGCAAAGGAGAGACTAATGCACCGGCCTTATCCTCTTGACCCCCGCTGGTTTGAAGCTCTTATGGGGGGCTGTGATCCTTTCTCACTCTCTCTCTCTCTCTCTCTCTCTGTCTCTCACTCTGTCTCTCTCTCGCTATCTCTCGCTCCGTCTCTATCTCTCCAAAGTCAGTAGAGCTGACATACTCCATATCCCCATTCAGTTCGTGGATTTTGTATGTTCAGTTTAAATACTTATTTTCAGGACCCATGGTCTTGACCTCACAAAATCTGTTGGCTGTGGAGGTCTCAACTCAAGGATTGTTAACTGTTAATCAAAAGTGTTAAAAGACAAAAACGTACAAGCTCAAATTAAAAGCCGAAATATAAAACGAAACAGTTAAGCTCATACAATGACAATCACACAACAATAACTCGCACTACTGTAATTACAATTACATATTTTAAAACCATGCTGGTTTGTTATTTTCTAATGCAAAATACATAAGTATAATTATTAGCTGAATTAGGGTTTATTATTTAGGGCCAATGAGTTATGTAAGTTTTCAAATCACAACGTTTGCTGCTTAATTAGAAATGTTGAATAATAATTCCTGAAAGTTTAAAATTGTAAAAAACACACAGCTTGCAAAATGGCAAAACACAGTGAAAACCAAGGAGTGTTATTACAACGGATAACGCTAACTAAAACTTGGGACTAAGGCTGACAAACTCATTTGCTCAACAGATCTGCCAGTTTGTCCCCCCAAAGAAGGACCGTATGACATATATCTATGATGTATACATGGGCCAACAGAGGGTTTCTTCGATTTTTTTTTGGGACAAACTACAAGACATTGAGGATACACATGTATCTATGAGAGGGTCAGTTCGGGGCACATGGAAGGTAAGAGTACATTAAAAATAGCACAAAGCATGCAATGTTAATGAGTACAGACAGGTGACAGTGACATGAATAAGTCATCCTGGAGAGGCCTGGGGCTAAGGTCACACATGGGGAGGGACACACAGTGCGGACAGTGGAGGTGCGGAACACAAGCATCCCAGTCCCAGCTAGGGGTGTTCTTGTAGACACTGATCGTGAAAATGTTGTCACAGATTGAATTCATAGTTTTAATAATTGTTTGTCAAACCATGATGTGATGGATGCTGCTGTCACATGGTGCTGAACTCTCTCTCTAGTAGCTGGCTTTACCGCTGCTTCCTCGAAGCATCATGGGGCCTGGGTTTGGTCCAGCGCATACGTCCAAAGCATCATTTCAAACACCAATCATCTCCATCAATCTCCCGATACTAACGCATGCATCAGGATTGAACTGGTTCGAAAAGCACTCATCGTCAGGAGGAGAGGTGAGGACATGAAGGGAAAGACGAACGTATGAGAGTGCAAGGCGACGAGTTGGGGATGGGGTT
>JAFBMS010000251.1:0-7500 GCA_019788955.1 Albula glossodonta
GTGATGGAGCTCTATCTGCACTTCTGCACAGGCTTCATGGCCGCACACCCATCCACATTAACCATACAGCTCAGAGAGCAGAAAGACCAGAGGAAATGTTCATTTCTCACCATGGCCACAGATTCCAGGAATGGGTCACTGTCCAGCCGCAGCGTCTGTAAAGTGCTGCTTTGTGAGTGATTTATGTGGCAGGTGAAGGCTAGCAGACCGCTGATACTGCAGGATCGGTTCCGCAAGGCCAGAATGTTCCCCTTCTGCCTTTTAATCTCCACTTCATCAAAAGCACTAATTTACCATGCCTGTCCAGGGGTTTGCTGCGTTCCATGCTAACTGTTAGTGCCTGCTCTTAGTGGCCTGACCCAACACAGCTCTGCGAGGCCATGTTCCACGCACTTCCCTCTCCTGTTTGTTTAATTTTGCCAGGCTAACATCCATGCCAGTGGTTATCACTGCGAATGCTGGTACAACCACCATAGTGTGTTCTGGTTTCTGTTTTCAATTGAAATTCGTCAACTGGCTCAGAACCATGAACCTAGTCTTTAAGTGCTGATTTACAACAAAAATGGCACTTCTTGCTCTCCCAGACCAAAACTGAGGACCACTGTTCTATACCAAGGCTGTTTTGCTCCATGCTCAGCCCTTCCCCATTGTAGCCAGGTATCCGCACTGAGCTGAATACACAGTGTATTCGACATGTACAAACAGTCAGGCCAGTGTGTTTGTATTTCTTTGGCCTGCTGGACCTGTAGTAACATCACTTCTAAATTCCCCCGTTTCCCAATCTTAGACACTTCCCCTGCGTGGTAATTACCCTGTGAGCACAAACTGTTTACAAATGCAGAACTGCACTGTAAAAATCCCCCTGGTCTGGTGTTGGGTATCATCATATCTCCACAGCACAGCACAACATGGGCGCTGAAAAGGTCTTGATTCAGTGACTGAACACTGCTGCCAGTTTGTATGCCTTAGTAAATATCTGGTCTAGCTGGGCAGTTGAAGAAGACACGGAACTGGCAGTATTGGAGGCAACCACCCTCATCTCAGAAACACAGATTCTCTTTTTCACTGCCACTGATGCAAGTAGTTCAGCATCAATAAATAGACAAGTCAAACTTTCCATTGTTTAAAAAAAGCACAATACACCTCTCTTTCTAAATGCCTCCATGTGATGGTCTACTGGAAAGCAGAACGTTTTCAGGGGGAAGAAGCATTGAGGGGGCAGCGTAATGAAACGAACAGAAAAGTACCATCATGTGTACAGTAAATCATGTGTTTTGACTTCTGCTTGTCAAATTGAGAAATGTATATTTTAGCAATCCCGGAAGAAGTTTCATTTCGCACTGGTAGTCGGATGACACATACGTGTTGGCAGACTAGGGCTCGTCTTTCAGTGTGTAAGAGGGATAAGCAGCCCTGAAGTGCTCCCTAGGGGCATTCCACAGGTGATTAGCCTAGCCTCCAATAAGATGCCTTTTACACCAGCACTCTCATATATTTTTTTTAACATACATGAGTTGATCCATGTATTAAAATCCAATGTCCCCAGTTGTTGTAGGTTATTTTATGCCACAGCAGTATCAGTTCTCTCTAGCTTGCTTTATACTGTCAGTCATCCCATGTGTCTGTTTTGCTAACACTTTTCTTGGTCAGTAGGTTATAGTCTATCACAGTCAACGCATTCATCGTTTCTTAATGTCATTCTGGCTACTCTTTCAGAGCAGAGGAAGGACCTTTTTTGATGTGGTCAACGTAAAAAAAAAAAATTCAGGAACCACAACATACTCGTTTATTTGAGTGAGTGTGGATGCTGTAAGCTTTTATTTATATTGTTTTAGGGAGCATTTCATGCAGCTCTGTGTACTAATCCGTTTTTGAGTTCATTTATTAATGATTTTACAAGAAATCAGCCGTGGTCAGGGGAAGCATCTCTGACTGAATTAGAGCTGAGTTACTGAGACAGTGTAAAGCTGGCGGTTGGTCTTGTTTTGAGGCCCTGGCAGGGCCATGTCTGCGGGGGGTGTGGTGGTTTTTCAGGGTGTTTTTTGGGGATTTCTGTGATGCAGATACAGCCTGGGGCGTTAGCGATGAGCGGAGCAGGAAGCGGTGATGTCATCCAGAGCTGTGGCTGCTTGTATGAGTGAGAGGAGCTGGGGGGCGGGGTTATGAGCTCAGAGGGGGCGGGTCCAGCTCTGCGCTGGTGGTTTAGGGAGTTTTGTGGTGACAGAACAGGGTCCAGTGTCGGGCAGAATGCTGTTTTGGGGTGATGCTTGGAGACATGGTAATCTGGGCTCTCAGCTGCCTGAGACTGTGGAAGAAAAGAGAAGGTCAGATACTGTCTGTGTGTGTGTGGTGTGTGTGTGTGTGGTGGTGAGAGAGAGAGAGAGAGAGAGAGAGTGTTTGTGTTTATGGGTTTTATATGTCTGAGAGAAAGAGGGTGTGTTTGTGTGTGTTAGTGTGTGTGTTAGACAGAGTTGTGTTATGTGTGTGAGATAAAGAGGGTGTGTGTATGTTTATGTGTGTTAGTTGTGTCCAGTGTGTGTGTTAGAGAGAGTGTGTGTGCCTGTATGTGTATGTCAGAGAGAGTATGTTGTGTGTGTATGAAGTTGGTGTCTATCTTGTGTGTGAGTTTGAGTGGATCCATGTATAAGGGGTTATGTTTGTGTTGGTCTGAAAGGAACATGGTGTTTCCTTCAGTACCTTCAGCTTAAACACATTTCAGATGAATGTTCCATCCAGCGCTCTCTTAAACTACCCATTTCTGTCACCTTTTACTTTACGCTACAAGTAACGGTACTCAGACACAAACTCGTGTGTGTTCTGACTATCAATGGAACTGAATTTCACTGTGAGGGTGTTTGAGTGAAATGTGCATTTAAATGAAACACGCAGTGGCACATGGCATTTGAGTCAGTGTTGTCTTAAATGTAGTTGGTTGAATCACAGTTTGACTGTAGTGTTTGACTGTAAGGAAACATGCTGAACAGAATCATGGTGTCTCTGTCAGTGCTTTGTTAAATGATATCAGTTGAATCATAAATGGAGATTAACTGCAATGTTTGACGATAAGGAACATGTTTTTTTCGTTGGTGGCACATGGCTTTTGTGGCCAGCATGGCTGTGGTTGAAGAGGACTGGGGGGGTTTACTCAGATGAGTGAGTCTAACTGCGTGTGCGTGTGCGTGTGCGTGTGCGTGTTATTTATCTATCTGGCTGTTTTAGAGTGTGGGTATACTCCTCTGTTCATGCCTGTCTGATCATGTCTGTGGTTTGTGCATGTCAGTCACACTCTCTGCCCCTGACACACACACACACCAGAAGAGCTGTGCGGACTGCAGATCTGAATGAGGAAACAGCCCATGGGCGATGCAGAGTTAGGACAGGGGACTCACATCACACCAACCTGTCCTCTAATGCTGCGTTCGCTGAGAAACTCCAGCTTTTGGTTTTCAGCAGCGCTTATAAATCAGCGTAATCTTCTCGCCATTGTTTTTGCAGCATGATTTTGCGCTTAAGTGGCAACAGTAATGGTAGTAGTGACAGGAGCAGTTGTCTTATCAATAGTTGTCCTTATTAAAAATTGTAATAGATGTTGCTGTATCAATAGTAATAACATCATTATTAGTATTAGCAATGGCAAGCAGTATAAGCAGGAGTAGAGCATCAGTTTTGGTGGGAGTAGCCGTAGAAACAGTTGTAGTTGTGTCTAGTAGAAGAGTAGTAGCAGGCGCTGCAGTATAATTAGAAGTAGGGAGAGAGAGAGAGTATGTGTGTGAGAGATAGAGAGTGAGGAAAATAGAGTGCGTGTGTACACGTGTGTGTGTTTGTGTGTATGTGTGTGTGCGCAGGTGTGTTGGTGTGCACGGATGTGTGAAAGCATGTGTGCGTGTGTGTGTGACTGTGTGTATGTGTGAGGGTGTGTGTGTGCGTGTGTTGTGTAGACTGTGTAGGTGTGAGGATGTGCGTGTGTGTGTGTGAGGTGTGGTGTGTGTGTGTGTGTGTTGTGTGATGGTGTGTGGGTGTGTGTGTGTGTGTGTGTGTGAGTGTGTGTGTGTGTGTGGGTATGTGAGTGTGTGTGGGTGAGTGTGTGTGAGTGTGTGTGTGAGGGTGTGTGTGTGTGTGTTATGGAGTGTGGTGTGTGTGTGGTGAGTGTGTGAGTTGTGAGTGTGTTGTGTGTGTTGTGTGTGGTGTGTGTGTGTGAGTTGTGGTGTGTGTTTTGTGTGGTGTGTGTTTGAGTGTGTTGTGTTAGTGGTGTGTGTGTGGTGAGTGTTTTTGTGTGGGTGTGTGTGAGTTGTGTTGTGTGTGTGTTTGTGAGTGTTTTGTGGTGTTTGTGTGTGTGTGTGTTTGTGTATGGATTGTGTGTGTGTGTGTGTGTGGTGTATGTGTGTGTGTGTATGTGTTTGTGTGTGTGTGGTGTGTGTGTTTGTTGTGTGTTGTGTTGTGTGTGTGTGTGTGTGTGTGTGTGTGTGTGTGTGTTTGTGTGTTGTGTGTGTGTGTGATGTGTTGTGTGTGTGTGAGTGTGTGTTTTTGTGTTGGTAACTGTTGTGAGAGAGTGTGGAGTTGTTGTGTGTGTGTGTGTGTGTGGGTTACATGCTCTCAGTGTCATGCGTAGGTCAGGCTGATACAGGACCTCATTCTGTGTGAGAAAAACAAAACTGTAAACCGAAATCCTGTAACGGCTTTCACTTTAAGCCCAGGGATGAAGAGAACCTGTTCCCAGGAGTAAACAGAGCAGATGCATTACAGAGATAATTACAGAAGATGTAATTAAAGCAGATAATTCAATATAAAACAGCGCAGAGGTAATCTGAGTAAGTCACATAATGTGAGGCAGAGGTGATTAGCATAGGTAATGCAATGATGTAATGTAACACAGAGGTCAGGTGAGATGAGCCCAATTTGTGTAAACATTCCTGTAAACCCAGAATCCTCTACTCTCGCTGAAATAAACCATTAATATTCATTATTTCCTGGAACATGAATAATAGAGATTCACACCTGTGATAGGAGAAGAGCACCAGAGAATAGAGCTGAGATACAAAGCCATTCGGACCGCGAGGTCACATATTTCCCTAAACATCTCTGCTTCACCCGCCTGATTTCCATGTGTAAATGATTGTATTATGAGGCGGTATTATGGTAATGCCTTCCAGGAAATTTCAGTTTTGGACAGTAAGGATGAAGTAAAGTCCTCATCCTCCTCGATAAGTCACACATCAGAATGTGATGAGAAGCTTCAGAAGGAGAATCATAATGTACGGAAAACAATGGCTAATACACCTTTACAATAAAACAGGTGGGCCTGTAACTTAGAGGCTGCAGGTTTGAATCCCAGGTTGGGTATTGCCATTGTTCACCTTCTGCTTTGGTAATTACGTAGCTATTTAAGTAGATAAGTAGATAGTGTGTATAAATGCAAGATGTATAAGTTGCCCTAGATCAGAGCACCTGCTACATGCCTGTAATGAATGAGTGTGTTTGACAGTTTGAGGGACAAGTGTTCCTCCCCAGCATTAGGTCTGGTTTGAGCTGAGCTGAACAGTCGGAAGCTGCCGGTCCATTACTGCTCCTTCTTAAGTTTCTCACGCTGGTGCTGTGTTTTTTTTACAGCATTGCGGGAATGATCTCTCTCTAGCTTCACGCTGACAGTGCTGCCTGTGTGTCCTTCTGTTTAGCTCTTTCTTTTGTCTCCAGTCTTCAGCGTACATTTTGTAGTGTTTTTCTTTTTGGAGAGTGCAAAGAAGATTTTTGGGGCATTGCATTTTTTCATAGCTGTCAACTTTAGGGTGAAATAGAGTTGTCAATATGTGGAACAGGTTACCAGGTCATGAAAAGACAGAGACTCTTGGGGTGTTCAGGTCCAGGCTTGATGGACCACTGGATACTCTGTAGACTGTAGGTAAATGGGCTTGATGCAGTGCTGGATACTCTGTAGACTGTAGGTAAATGGGCTTGATGCAGTGCTGGATACTCTGTAGACTGTAGGTAAATGGGCTTGATGCAGTGCTGGATACTCTGTAGACTGTAGGTAAATGGGTTTGATGCAGTGCTGGATACTCTGTAGACTGTAGGTAAATGGGCTTGATGCAGTGCTGGATACTCTGTAGACTGTAGGTAAATGGGCTTGATGCAGTGCTGGATACTCCTGTAGACTAGGTAGATGGGCTTGATGCAGTGCTGGATACTCTGAAGACTGTAGGTGAATGGGCTTGATGCAGTGCTGGATACCCTGTAGACTGTAGGTAAATGTGCTTGATGCAGTGCTGGATACTCTGTAGACTGTAGGTGAATGGGCTTGATGCAGTGCTGGATACTCTGTAGACTGTAGGTAAATGGGCTTGATGCAGGGCTGGATACTCTGTAGACTGTAGGTAAATGGGCTTGATGCAGTGCTGGATACTCTGTAGACTGTAGGTAAATGGGCTTGATGCAGTGCTGGATACTCTGTAGACTGTAGGTAAATGGGCTTGATGCAGTGCTGGATACTCTGTAGACTGTAGGTAAATGGGCTTGATGCAGTGCTGGATACTCTGTAGACTGTAGGTAAATGGGTTTGATGCAGTGCTGGATACTCTGTAGACTGTAGGTAAATGGGCTTGATGCAGTGCTGGATACTCTGTAGACTGTAGGTAAATGGGCTTGATGCAGTGCTGGATACTCCTCAGACTGTAGATTATGGGCTTGATGCAGTGCTGGATACTCTGTAGACTGTAGGTGAATGGGCTTGATGCAGTGCTGGATACTCTGTAGACTGTAGGTAAATGGGCTTGATGCAGTGCTGGATACTCTGTAGACTGTAGGTGAATGGGCTTGATGCAGTGCTGGATACTCTGTAGGCTGTAGGTAAATGGGCTTGATGCAGTGCTGGATACTCTGTAGACTGTAGGTAAATGGGCTTGATGCAGTGCTGGATACTCTGTAGACTGTAGGTAAATGGGCTTGATGCAGTGCTGGATACTCTGTAGACTGTAGGTAAATGGGCTTGATGCAGTGCTGGATATACTGTACACTGTAGGTAAATGGGTTTGATGCAGTGCTGGATACTCTGTAGACTGTAGGTAAATGGGCTTGATGCAGTGCTGGATACTCTGTAGACTGTAGGTAAATGGGCTTGATGCAGTGCTGGATACTCTGTAGACTGTAGGTAAATGGGCTTGATGCAGTGCTGGATACTCTGTAGACTGTAGGTAAATGGGCTTGATGCAGTGCTGGATACTCTGTAGACTGTAGGTAAATGGGCTTGATGCAGTGCTGGATACTCTGTAGACTGTAGGTAAATGGGCTTGATGCAGTGCTGGATACTCTGTAGACTGTAGGTAAATGGGCTTGATGCAGTGCTGGATACTCTCAGACTGTAGATTATGGGCTTGATGCAGTGCTGGATACTCTGTAGACTGTAGGTGAATGGGCTTGATGCAGTGCTGGATACTCTGTAGACTGTAGGTAAATGGGCTTGATGCAGTGCTGGATACTCTGTAGACTGTAGGTAAATGGGCTTGATGC
>JAFBMS010000251.1:10000-25000 GCA_019788955.1 Albula glossodonta
CTATAGCTTCAGAAGAGCTATGGTTTCTCTTGCCATTATTGAGAACACCAACAAACACTAACAAGTCATGCATGAATAAACCATATTTCAAATTTCAAAGATTTTTTTCATATTTGAAACTGATAGAGCTGCAGTATGAATATGTGTCTGGCACCCCCTGCTGGTGGATATGTAGTACTGATAAGAATCTGCTGCCCTAGTCCTTAGTTTAGCTGCAGTCCTAATAAGTGTTCTGGCTCCCCCTGCAGGCGAAGCTGCAGTATTGATAAGTCTCCGGGCTCCAGCGCTGCAGCATCCCCGCTGTCTCAGCGGAAAGACATCGGACGCTCCGAGTCTCTCCGTGTCGTCTCTAACGACAGGAAGCACAGAATCTTCCGGCCCTCTGACCTGATCCACGGGGAGGTTCTTGGAAAGGGCTGCTTCGGACAAGCCATAAAGGTGGAGTTTCCTCAACTGTCACTTTGACCTCTGTGTGGGGCCCAGCACTGACCTCCTCACCCCTGCAAACTGTGATTTCTCTCTGTCAGGGCTTAGGTTTCCTTTACTGAGATGCCCCCGTGTGAGCCAACAGGGGGCACTGTTTTATTATGGAATATCCAGTTGTTGCAGCTAGTGTTGGAGTATGCTGTTTCTGGTATGACATGTTAGCGATGCTCTTGCTGAACAGTCCCCTTGTGAACCAGCAGGGGGTGCTGCTCCACTTCAGAGTGTTACAGCTGGTGTTAGAACATTCTTCTCCCACTGTGATGTCACAGTGTTGATGTTCTGCTGCCAAACCTTCCCCTCATTACTTTCATGCTATTGGCTGATTGCTAGCTAACGGTCTGCAGGACAAAAATGGTCACTGAGGTGAATGAAACCGTTTTGTTGTCCAGACCTGGACATCAGCATCCTTTTACCATCACTCTGTAATATCTTGGCTGTCATACCTCTGACTGCCAGGAGATGGCAGTATGTGTTCATTTTCTACGACTGCTCTTTGTAAGATACATTGCGCCAACAGAAGATTCTACTATATGAGCATTTGGTAATTTAACTTTTTAATGAGTAGCATGTGAAAGTGTGCATGGCTCTGAAAGAGTAGGGGTTGTGGATGTGTTATGAAATACTGAAATGAAATGTTTGTCACTGAATTTAGAACATAAATCATGGCTCAGGCTGGGGTGAGTCAGGGGACCTGGCGGGTTTTGCTGTTGCGTGATGATGACATCATTCCTCTGTGTGGTCAGGTGACTCATCGGGAGACCGGAGAGGTGATGGTGATGAAGGAGCTGATCCGCTTCGATGAGGAGACTCAGAGAACCTTCCTGAAGGAGGCAAGTGCAGCCCAAGCGCAATAATCTCTCTGCAATATCTGTGACCAATCAGCTGTGCTCTGATGCCTCTTGATCCAATCATCAGTCTGCTGATATATCAATAACCAATCATTTCTCAGACAGTAGTTAGTGTTGGATTGTTGTGTGTTACTCGCAGAGACACTGCATTTCTGTCTCTACACACACACACCCTGTTTCCTCTTTGACTTCTTCTCAACAAACCTGTTTGCCTTTTATTGATTCATGAAGGAGAGTGAATGTCCTCATTCACACTGGCATGTGGCGTGTAATTCCAGTGAGAGCGCAGGCTTTGGAGGGGCTGGGTAAGCAGCTCTGAGGTGAGGAATGCGGTGTGCCGCGTGACAGCTCCGGCTCCTGCAGGGACACCCAAAGGGAAGCACCTGCTCAGGATGGGCCAGGCCCCGTCCTGCGGCATGTGGGGTGCGGGGTGGCCCCACAAAGTCTGCTAAGCTGTGCCTCCACAGCAGGGTGATACCTGTACAAACAGACACAGGATCTGCTGTCCCCTCCACTTCCTGCTGTCCCTTACACTTCCTGCTGTCCCCTCCACTTCCTGCTGTCCCCTACACTTCCTGCTGTCCCCTCCACTTCCTGCTGTCCCCTACACTTCCTGCTGTCCCCTCCACTTCCTGCTGTCTCTTACACTTCCTGCTGTCCCCTCCACTTCCTGCTGTCCCCTACACTTCCTGGTGTGTTCTCAACTTCCTGGTCAACTCCACTTCCTGCTGTAAATCCTGCTTCGTGCTGTGGCCCCCACTTCCTGCTGTCACCTCCACTTCCTGGTGTAAGCCTCACTTCCTGCGTCTTCCCTACTTCCTGGTCACCTCCATTTCCTGTCATAGAGGGAAACACTGAAGTCAGGGGCCCTTTTTCCCCACTATACACTATCCAGACACCTGGATCCTATGTCACTCGTAAGAGCTAGGTCAGTTTGCATTTACACACACTCTTCAGTAACAGCAGATATCAAGGTAAATTTTGGGTGTTTTTAACAGGTGTAGCCTGTTAGTGGGGCATTGTAATTATGTTTATAAATGCTTAATCATATTCCACCGATAATTAAATTACGACAGGCATAGTTCAGTTTATCTAGCTCAGTTGTGTGTATGAATTTGGATTTGGCGAAGTGTTGACAAAATCTCAGTAATAAGTAATGAATGAAAACAAGTTCGGTAATACCAAAGATTTTTTATTGTATGAGATGCATCCCTGCCTCAGAGCCAGCTGGCATGACCTGAGAGGAAGTGGGTGTGACGAGTCTTTACGTTCATAAATATATCCTCACTCGGTAGGCGCTGTGGCAGTTAAACATTGTGTACATTGTTTCTTTTGTTTAAAGAAATGTGGTTTGTATCACCATTTTGCAACCATGCCCGACCCACAGTGCATACACGTTAAACAAGAAATGCGACATAAGGAATACAACATAAAGCAAGTAAGCACTGGTGAGATCAGAACATACACACGATAAGTAAAACTTACTCAAGTTTGCACCTTGTGCTATAGATCTGGTTTATGTTCAGAGGATGGCAGTGGTTAACCTGTGATTAACCTGGTAACCCCTCTGCCCCCCTCTCCCCAGGTAAAGGTGATGCGCTGTCTGGATCATCCCAATGTTCTCAGGTTTATCGGGGTGCTGTACAAAGACAAGAGACTCAACTTCATCACTGAGTACATCCGAGGGGGGACTCTCAGAGACATTATAAAGAATATGGTGTGTTCTTGTTCTTGTGTGTGTGTGTGTGTGTGTGTGTGTGTGTGTGTGTGTGTGTGTGTGTGTGGGTGTGTGTGGGTGGGAGTGTGTGTGTGTGTGTGTGTGGTGTGTGTGTGTGTGCGAGGGAGAGAGAGTGTGAGTGTGGGTGTGTGTGTGTGTGTGGGTGAGAGAGAGAGAAAGAGTGTGTGTGTGCATGTGTGTTTGAGTGAGGGAGAGAGAGAGTGTGTGTGTGTGTGTGGATGTATGAGATTTAATGACAGTATTTGTGTGTATGCAGGACGTCCTCGGGTGTGTGTCTTTGTCTCTCTGACTCTGTCCAATTCTCTTTTTCCTGATCAGGACAGTACGTTTCCATGGAAACAGAGAGTGAGTTTTGCCAAGGATATCGCCTCCGGCATGGTGAGTGAGCGACGAGCCTCTGAGCGTTACAGTGCCCCTGTAGACAAACATGGGTATTACAGGGGGTCACATTCCTGCTGGATTACAGCAGCAGTGCTCGCAGTGCATTCCTAAGGGGGCCTCAGCAGGCCCTCGCACTGCAGGTACACACATACACACAGGGCCCTCACACAGCAGGTACACACAGGGCCCTCACACAGCAGGTACACACATACACCCAGGGCCCTCACACAGCAGATACACACATACACACAGGGCACTCACACAGCAGGTACACACATACACACAGGGCCCTCACACAGCAGGTACACACATACACACAGCGCCCTCACACAGCAGGTACACACATACACACAGGGCCCTCACACAGCAGGTACACACATACACACAGCGCCCTCACACAGCAGATACACACATACACACAGGGCCCTCACACAGCAGGTACACACATACACACAGGGCCCTCACACAGCAGATACACACATACACACAGGGCCCTCACACAGCAGGTACACACATACACACAGGGCCCTCACACAGCAGGTACACACATACACACAGCGCCCTCACACAGCAGGTACACACATACACACAGGGCCCTCACACAGCAGGTACACACATACACACAGGGCCCTCACACAGCAGGTACACACATACACACAGCGCCCTCACACAGCAGATACACACATACACACAGGGCCCCCACACAGCAGGTACACACATACACACAGCGCCCTCACACAGCAGGTACACACAGACACACAGGGCCCTCACACAGCAGGTACGCACATACACACAGGGCCCTCACACAGCAGGTACACACATACACACAGGGCCCTCACACAGCAGGTACACACATACACACAGGGCCCTCACACAGCAGGTACACACATACACACAGGGCCCTGACACAGCAGATACACACATACACACAGGGCCCTCACACAGCAGGTACACACATACACACAGGGCCCTCACACAGCAGGTACACACATACACACAGGGCCCTCACACAGCAGGTACACACATACACACAGGGCCCTCACACAGCAGGTACACACATACACACAGGGCCCTCACACAGCAGGTACACACATACACACAGCGCCCTCACACAGCAGGTACGCACATACACACAGCGCCCTCACACAGCAGGTACACACAGGGCCCTCACACAGCAGGTACACACATACACACAGGGCCCTCACACAGCAGGTACACACATACACACAGGGCACTCACACAGCAGGTACACACATACACACAGGGCCCTCACACAGCAGGTACACACACATACACACAGCGCCCTCACACAGCAGGTACACACATACACACAGGGTAACATTGTGAGCTGGGCGGAAGAGAGCTCTGAGTCTGATCCTGTGTTCTCTGCTGTCTTTCAGGCCTATCTGCATTCCATGAACATAATCCACCGAGATCTCAACTCTCACAACTGTCTTGTGCGAGAGGCAAGTATCATTACGCAATAAAGACCTGTTTGATTCTCCGGGGATTCAGTCAGCACACCTGTCTGTCCAGGTGACAGATAGTTTTGTTTCTCGGTGAGAGAGTTGAGTCATCGCAAGCGGAGGCACAGTTGAGTCTTTGTCTGTGCTCAGGTTTGTGAAACAGCTGGAATTCTGTCTAAGATCACTGTGCTCTCTCACCATGGAGAAAAAAGTGTCTCAAAGTCCCCCAAGAGTCCTGTCAATTTCACAGTGTAAGATCATTCCGGGAAATATACTAAATGATTGTGTTCATTTTTCTTACAGTATAATTTTTGACTGGGAGTGACACATTCATACATTCATATTAATGAGGAACAGCTATGATTGGCTGAGACAGTCCTGTTTAACTGTTCGTAAGATGTCTGAGGTTTGACTCTGTCTGTCGTGCAGAACCACAGTGTGGTGGTGGCGGATTTCGGGCTGGCGCGCCTCATGGTGGAGGAGAAGGCCCAGAGCTCGCCATCAGTGGGGAAGGTGTCAGGGCTCAAGCGGCCGGATCGTAGGAAGCGCTACACCGTGGTGGGGAACCCTTACTGGATGGCCCCCGAAATGATCCACGGTGAGCAGCCAATGGGTGGAGAGTGGGAGGAGTCCAAAGTGATGGCATGGGAGGAGCTAATGAATCTAAAGTGGGTGGACTGGCTGGGGAAGAGTTTTGGGATACAAGGTTGGAGGAGTCTAAAATCAGGAGGCGGGAGATGTCTGTGGGTGTGTAGTAGAGTGCAGATGTTCTGGGAAGAGGAGTTTAGGGGCAACGGCATCAGTAGTTTAGGAGTCTGTTTGGCATTCCTATTGGTCTGTTTCCCCCATGTACCAAGCCAGAGGTGAGATTTACAGGAGGCTCTGTTTAGCACACGATATTAGCTCACATGTGTTCCAGCTGTTCTCAGCGCTGGGAGCTGAAACTGAGCGGTCATGGCGGTGCCCTATAAATCTAACCCAAAGTGTGTCTCCACAGGACGGAGCTACGATGAAAGAGTGGACATTTTCTCCTTCGGCATCATGCAGTGCGAGGTGAGAGGCCAGGACGGATCGGGCGGGGAGGGCCTCATCAGTATTAAAGTCTAAAATAACATTTATTCCATCTGAGAGTCCATGGAATTTCCTCTTAATGGCAGTCGCAGACGCAGGCACAGATGTGGCTGCCATTAGCGGCGTTTCCAGTGCGTTTGCTCGAATGAGGCCGTAAAACGCTGGAAATAACAGGGCGGTTTGACAAGCAGGTCATTACTGACAGATTTGAAAGGCAGGCCGGTTTTACGAGTGCTGTCTCTGACAGGAAGCCACCAACTGACGTCCTTATGCCAGCCAACCAACACCCACACCAGCGCCGTGTCCTTCTCACACTTCCACACCAGTCCTGCGTCCTTCTCTCTGACACCAGTCCCATGTTGTTCTCTCTTTCACCACTGCTGTGTTCTTCTCCTGCAGATTATTGGTAGAGTGAATGCAGACCCTGACTACTTGCCCCGTGCAATGGATTTTGGGCTGAATGTGAAGGGCTTCCTGGACCATTACTGCCCCTCTGACTGCCCTGCCCCCTTCTTCCCCATGGCAGCATTGTGCTGTGACTTAGATGCAGAGAAACGGTAAGGTGTCCCCTGCTGACTAAACTGAAACTGCAGCATCTCTGGCAGAATCCATCTGTGGAGTATTCTTACATATTCTCACTGTGGTTTAAACTGTTCAGTTTTATCCTATGCTGTATGTTTTTACACTGTGAGTATATAACAGTGTTTGTAAGGGTAAATTGTTCAGTGAGTGAATTAGTCTTTTACTGAGTGGTTTAGCTAGTATGTATATGTTGTAGTATGCTTGTGTGTTAAAGCATTTTGCTGTGTTATAACGGGCGGAAGTGTTGGTGTTCATATGCTCTGGATGGAGATGATGTTTGGCAAATGCTGAAAGCTGATTGGCTATGTGACTTGCAGCCCCTCCTTTGCCAAGTTGGAGGAGTGGTTTGAGAACCTGAAGATGCACCTGGACATCCGGCTTCCCCTGGTCTCAGAGCTGGACCAGGTCCAACGAACCTTCTGGGAGAACCACAGCCAGCCAGAGAACGGGCATCACTCTCACCCCGAGCAGCCCGAGTAACCTCAGCTTGGTCATAATGTACCAAAGCCGACCGCACCCCCCGTGGACTGGTGGGGGGCTCGGGGGGTGGGGACGGTGCTCCTGTGCCCAACTCAGACTGTGGTCATCCGCTGCTCACAGAGCTGTAGGTAACATGCGCCTGCCACTAGAGGGCGCTGTGGTGGGCTGAGGGGAGACTAACAGGAAAAAGCTGTTTTTGTTGTGACATCATTTCCTCCCCCTGAGAGAGGTGGAATGTCTTTAGCTTACTGTGGTTTAGCTGCTGAATGTCAGCCCCCTGTTATGTATCTATGTTTTACAGAAGCTTGAAACCCAACTCCAGCCCAGTAATCCTGGCACTTAAGACACTGTTCATTATTGCTCTCATCCTCATCATAATGTACAATATCATATATTTTTAAAGTGAACTTAAATATCGTCCTCAGAAAACACTGCAGGTGTTTGCTGAAAGAGGGCTTTTCCTTTGTGAGAAATATCAGCCCAGTGTCTGTGTACATACATGTCTCCCTCTTCTAATTCATTTATTTATTTACATTTGTGAGATCATGAAGTTTGATAGACACATGTGAGTGAGAGAATTGTTCACTGTACTGTTACACCACTCCAGGTCCTTGAGGTCTGTGTGTGTGCGCGCGTGTGTGTGCGCGTGTGTGTGTGGGTGTGTGTGTGTGTATGGGACACATTGAATCAAATACTTGACTGTCCAAAAATATGTTACACTGGAAATTCCTTAGTCACATAACTTCACAACTGTATAAGTTATTTCTTTTTATGTGTTGATCCATATCAAATCACATCCCATAGCGTATGATATTCTGTGTTTTAAAAATTTTAATTATGTGTATGTACAGAAAAATTTTATATACTGATGTTACGTTGCCATATTTTATTGATCATCAGGAGAAAACACAGATACAAAAAATGTGTGTGATGACCTCCAATGTTCGAGTGGGGTGGGGGGGTGGGGGGTTAAGGCTTTGGGCACATTAGCCCGGACCGCAATCGCGCTGTCACCCTAAAAACACGGCCAGAGTCTGAGTGGCGCTCTCCGGGCCGCTGGAGAGGGGCGCCTGTGTGAGTCTGCTGTAGGTCAGCGTGCTAGCGTGAGCAGGCTGTGCTAGCATTCTGCACAGAGCGATGAGGAACGTGCTAACAACCTTCATAGCACGAGGTCAGCATAGCGCTCGCAGGTCGCGCGGGTTAATCTGCACAGCTAGAAAAGCGGCGTGTACTGATTAGCACCTGCATGTTAGCGTCAGTACAGGCTTTCACCTGGAGCTATGGTGTTCCACTGCATGTAAACCGACACCTTTTAATTTATCCAAAAAAAAAAATCTGGCAGATATCGCCTGCTCATTCTTGTTATCGGTAGTGGATTCTTAATTACTGTTACCAGGTAACAGTTGCCCTGGGTGTCAGCTCAGAGTGGGGTCTGCCCCCCCCCCCCCCCCCTCCCCACCATACAGGGGATTCCTGTATAATGTAAATGTCTGTAAATGATATTAATGAATATGTGTGTAAATGACGTATTAATACGATGTAACTGTCTGTGTACATATGGAGCCCTTTCTCACTCCGGGCGTGCTGCATGGTCGTACAGTGGCTGGGTGTTAGTTTGCTTTCAAAACCAAGCTGTACTAATTAATTCCTGTTTTATGTGTCATCCAAAGCCAAATGCAGAGACAGACCGCACACACCAGCTATAAAAGCAGAAAATCACAGCAAAATCCTCCTCAAATGGAACCACTCTGTTCTTTTTATATAGATTTTCCTCTAACTTAATTTGCACTGTATTTTCAAAGCGCCTACCCTGAGGCCTTGGATGTGAAACCGGGAAGGTTTTTTCCAAAAGGTCAAGAGGGTCCTTTTGGAGATGCCTTCTGGGTGATGAATGCAGGTCTCACTTTTAGCAAAGAGTGATCCATTTAAATAAATCCTTCATCAAAGATAACATCACCCAACATACTTTGGTGTTCATTACTTCTAGTATATAGAAAAAGCTTCGTTTTTGTGTATACAATGTCAACTGGAGAAATCTGTGGTCTAATGTACAGTGTGTTTGTTTTGTCCTGTTCTTCGGTTTCCGAGTACAGACTTAAGAATGATGTTGTACACTATTTTACGGTGGTGCTCAGGACAGCGTTGTGCCCTGTGGCGACGGCTCTCCGTCTCACTGAGGAAATAAACAGAGCGGCTTCTCTACTGAGTCTCAGGAGAAAGACAGCATTGGCGTATGGTGTTAAATGCGCAGATCGAATTAAATATTTAACTTTCTTATGTTTGTTTCAACTCTTATGTTCCCCCCCCCCCCCCCCCCCCCCCCCCCCCCCCCCCCCCTTGCTGCCTTGATACAGATCTTTTATAAAGAGTCGCATCTGCTGTTGTAACGCTCCACCATATTCACAAACTTATTCTAGCGCTTTGCTATGCTCCCAAACTAAACTTATGCCACTTAGGGTGAACCCCTTAAGGATCCTCGTCCAGAGAACATTTAAAGCACTCTTCCATTGCTGGAAGCAGAATGTTTAGCTCAGGTAACCGTGTACTGGAGCCGTTTGTGTTTAAACTGAAGCTATGCTATCACAGGAGGGCAGTGTCGCCCACTGTGACGATGTAACTATCGATCATGTCATGCACAAAGACTCAATCAATAAAGGTAAATGGCTTTTATGTACTTCTTGGAGAATGTGAGAAAATGTGTCTCCCGGAGCCGCTGCAGCTCTTCTTTGCAAAGGGTCCTTACCTCCGAACATTGCTGTGCCTTTGTTTTAAGCTAGCCTTGCCAACGACTTGTAGCATGTTTATCGAAGATGATTTTGTATAATAAATGTAAGCCTACATATATTTTATATCATCGCTGATATCATGTTTTATTATATACTCAGTCGGTCCATGCCATATTTCCATATCTCCATTGTTTTTATTTAAATGTGGGGATTGTGATTTTTTTCTGTATATTATTTATTTTTTTTACACAAGCTGTGAAAACAATTGTGCACTTTATTTGAGGATGTGAATCTGAGGAGGGGACTGTATCTCACTACAGCTGGAATTAAACGGCCACTCCTTAAAAAAACACCAGTCTTCTGTTCATTTTTTATTGAAATGTATTTTTTATTCAATCTGTTTTTACAATTGTGTGTGTCCAATAGATCCTGTACTATCCGTATGCTGACTCTCGCACTATTTTAAGGTTTTTTTAAGAGGTGAATTCTGTTAAAGCGCCCTTGAGACAGTCATACTGAGGCATGATCTTAAATCCAATTTTCAAATGATCTTTTCTTCTTTCCCCAAGCTTTACGGTTCTAACAGCTGACAGCTTTACGAGAGAGTCCGCCAGAAGGAAGGCATGAGTGAAGCTGTATTTTGGGAGGAATTTATAGAATGTTTTTTTTTTCTCCTTGTGGTTTGAACTTGTATGGAAGTAGGATCTTTAGCTCGCTATCTTATGGTCTGAAAAAACCGTGGAGGAGCTCGTCATGTGAACTAGTGAAACAGCACCCATTGCTGAATCAGTTATAAGAAGTATTCTTTTTAAGTGCATTTATAAAATATATTTTTGGGATGTACTGTAAGAGGGCGTCACAGTGTAGTGGTAGCCTGTTTAAAGTATTTGCAAATTTTATGTCGCAGTGCTGCTAAACAAACACACCAAATGTGTTACTCCCGCTTAGTTTCTTATGTGTTTTGTAGCACAAACCTGTTATCTTGGTCATAAAAGGCAGATTTGTTTATCACACGTCACTGTGACTCCATGTGCGACTGTTTTCATTCAGCTCGCAGCGCAGGCTGCGCCTCATGACGTCACCGGAGTCTGGCTGCACTGTGTTCAGTTTAAAGGGTTCTAGCAGCTTTCCTGCAGTCAGTTCGTGCTGAGGCGCTGGATTCAGAGAGACGCGGTGCTGGAGCGGGGCTTGCTGCACCAAACCGCGCAGGCTGCAGGATTCGTCTAATCGCCATCTGCCGCGTCCAGCCCCCTGGAAACGCCGAGGAATTACAGCAATCGAGCAGAGAACGCAAAGACACGGAATTTTGAACTAATCAACCAAAGGAAGCCAGCATGGAGAACTCTGCGGCCAACAGTAGATTCCGGACTTCAATGTTCAATCACGGTGAGTTGCAATTTTCGGGTGATAGTACGAAATCGATGAGAGTGGGCTTTGAGTGCTCATGTATTTTGGTAACACCTAGAAGAATGCGCGAAAACCAGGATGCGTTGCATTGCCACAGTTTTGCGTTTAGTTTTGGTTGTCTCTTTCTGTGACTCCAACCGCGTCTCATGCAGTCTGTGTTTTGCCGTTTCCCTATTTTATTTAGGCAAGTGAAGGGCCTGTTGTAATTTAAAATCACCTTACTTCGAATTAGCTGCACATACACATTACCTAGGATTGTATTTTTTATGTAACTTCAGAATAACGGTATTAACATCAGGTGAGTATCGGCACAGCTGTGCCTATTTTCAACGCTAAGCCGTAAATTCAAACACATGTGGAGCGCTTGACTCTTCGCAGTATTAACCAGAGTCTCTCGCGTCCCTACTGCAGAGCTTATTTTGAATTATTGTAGTTTCACCGTAATCTCTGTATGAAAGTTCACTTGCACACTGTGATGCAACAGCACAAAACTTCTCTCTCCAATTCGTTATTGGCATAATCGATATGACTACAAAAGCTACCACGTGATTCTGTTGTCAGTGTAATTTGATTAGGAAATGTTTACGTCTCAAAAATGTCACTTTTTGTTGAATGTGCAAGTTGACGCTGAAAACCGCTCTGCTGTGTCTTACTGGTCGTCTTGAAGGCTGTGACGGCTACCACATCTGACTATATTTAGAACAGATACATTCCTGAAGCGTTTTGGTGAAAAACTGGTGTCCTGACTGACTGGGGGAGAATTCCCAAACGGGGAAAAATTCTGCAATGGCTCTCTCCCTCTCTACAGTTGTATATTTTTAAAAAAGGAAGGTCATAGGGCATGTTTTGCTTTTTTTTTTTTTTACTTGCAGTTTTTCATGTCCAGTTTTGTTACTTGCCCTCTTTGGTAATGTTGAAGTTGAAAAGTTGATTGGCTTCCTTTTACTCCCTGAAATGTACGAGAGGGTAAGGCACTTCAGCCTTCCTCAGTCGGGAGAATATTGAGAGCTTTTGCTACAGGAAATGCCAGCAGGGAACACAGCAATGAGAAGGTTCCGGGTGGCGCAGGATCTCCACAGCGGAAAGCCCTGCAATCATCTGTAATCATCCTCCTGGCAGGGGGGGCAGAGGGACTGACCCACTGCAGCCACCGTACCCGAGTGACACGGTCTGACCCACTGCAGCCACCGTACCCGAGTGACACGGTCTGACCCACTGCAGCCACCGTACCCGAGTGACACGGTCTGACCCACTGCAGCCACCGTACCCGAGTGACACGGTCTGACCCACTGCAGCCACCGTACCCGAGTGACACGGTCTGACCCACTGCAGCCACCATACCCGAATGACACGGGCTGACCCACTGCAGCCACCGTACCCGAGTGACATGGTCTGACCCACTGCAGCCACCATACCCGAATGACACGGTCTGACCCACTGCAGCCACCGTACCCGAGTGACACGGTCTGACCCACTGCAGCCACCGTACCCGAGTGACACGGTCTGACCCACTGCAGCCACCGTACCCGAGTGACACGGTCTGACCCACTGCAGCCACCGTACCCGAGTGACACGGTCTGACCCACTGCAGCCACCGTACCCGAGTGACATGGTCTGACCCACTGCAGCCACCGTACCCGAATGACATGGTCTGACCCACTGCAGCCACCATACCCGAGTGACATGGTCTGACCCATTGCAGCCACCGTACCCGAGTGACACGGTCTGACCCACTGCAGCCACCGTACCCGAGTGACACGGTCTGACCCACTGCAGCCACCGTACCCGAATGACACGGTCTGACCCACTGCAGCCACCGTACCCGAGTGACATGGTCTGACCCACTGCAGCCACCATAACCGAATGACACGGTCTGACCCACCGCAGCCACCATACCCGAGTGACACGGTCTGACCCACTGCAGCCACCGTACCCGAATGACACGGTCTGACCCACTGCAGCCACCATACCCGAGTGACATGGTCTGACCCACTGCAGCCACCATACCCGAATGACACGGTCTGACCCACTGCAGCCACCGTACCCGAGTGACACGGTCTGACCCACTGCAGCCACCATACCCGAATGACACGGTCTGACCCACTGCAGCCACCGTACCCGAGTGACATGGTCTGACCCACTGCAGCCACCGTACCCGAATGACACGGTCTGACCCACTGCAGCCACCGTACCCGAGTGACATGGTCTGACCCACTGCAGCCACCGTACCCGAGTGACATGGTCTGACCCACTGCAGCCACCATACCCGAGTGACACGGTCTGACCCACTGCAGCCACCGTACCCGAGTGACATGGTCTGACCCACTGCAGCCACCGTACCCGAGTGACACGGTCTGACCCACTGCAGCCACCGTACCCGAGTGACACGGTCTGACCCACTGCAGCCACCGTACCCGAGTGACGCGGTCTGACCCACTGCAGCCACCGTACCCGAGTGACATGGTCTGACCCACTGCAGCCACCGTACCCGAGTGACACGGTCCTCTGCCTCAGAGGCGCAGGGTCTGTGCGCTGATCAGCCTTAGAGGAGCAGGAGGGACACGCTGGATCAGCCTAAACCGGATCAGCACAAGTGCAGAGTTCCGCCCTGCCTCCATTGAAAATGAATGACTGCTGTATCAAAGACAGTTTGGCTGATGCAGTGTGTATGAGGGCAGGAGAGACGCACTGATCCTCTGTGCAGGAGAGATGAACTGATCCTCTGTGCAGGAGAGACGCACTGATCCTCTGTGCAGGAGAGACACACTGATCCTCTGTGCAGGAGAGATGAACTGATCTTCTGTGCAGGAGAGACGCACTGATCCTCTCTGCAGGAGAGATGCACTGCAACGGCTACAGAGGGGTAGCACACTGCAGCTGTGTGAAATGGCATCCCCCTGAGAAGCCTTGCAGGGCTAAAGCACTATCCGCTGTCATTCTGCAGCCTTACGCCCTGAGACTCGTCTCCATCAGCCCTGGAGAAATTCAGCCAAAACCGAAAGTGTCAGGGCTCCACGTCCACGTCAGGGGAAGAGTGGTCTCTGAAGGGAGCCTGAGGACTGTCAACATTCTGCGGGTGACATGAGTCCAGGGGTGTGACCGTGTGAAGGAGCCCTGACACACTGCAGGACAGTGTGACATGTTGTGAGGACCCTGCCTAGGCAATGATAAGACTCTCCACATGCTGTTTTAAGTAACTGGCCAGTCCCATTCCTGAATAAAGATACTTATATCAGTAATCACTGTGTTTACTGGGTTAGTGAGCAGTAATATGAATATAAGCACCAATGTTGGGTCACTCAGTAAGGTGGAGTTGTGTCAGTTGTGGATGGTTCATTCTACCAGCAGGGAGGAAGTCCACTCAGCCATGTGACAGTCGATCAGCTTGTGCGTAGAGGATGGAAGCGGAAAGCCGCTGTCTCGCGCATTGTTCCAGAACAGCTCATTGATGCTTGAGTGGGCTGAGAGCTGGTGGCCGAGCAGCCTTTGGCACAGGTAATAGCTGTGCCAGGCTCCTAACACCACAGGGCAACCAGCCCTACTCTGCCCTCAGCGGGACGGTGGCCCTAAAACACACCCTGCCCTGCAAGAAGGACCTGCTTTAATACTCAATGAAGATAATGACCTGATACCCGTAAGTAATGGCTGACATTGTGTAAAGGGACCGACTGCACCCAAACCATGCCAGGAAAATGAACCTCATGCTTCTGTGGGCCAGCCAGAGCCCAGAACGGTGCTGGAGCAGTTATTTTCATTGCTGGTTATTTTCATTTGCTTTACTTGCTTGTATGCATACACACATACATACATACACA
>JAFBMS010000251.1:30000-52500 GCA_019788955.1 Albula glossodonta
CGGACGTTGTAGCTCTGGTGTGCGGCTGGCGTCGGTATTATCTGTCCTTCTGCCAGTGTCTCAGTAGTGTTTGGTGGTAGGCCCCCACTTCCCTCCCCAGGGGTGATGGTTGAACATAGTGACTGCCTGACGGAATCATAACACAAACAAAGGGTGGAGTTACAGCGAGCTGTCAATCATTGACGTGTTTCCAACCAGTCAGAATTTTTTGCTGCTCACAACAAAACACTGTGATTGCTCCTCGTCTTACTCTTCCTGTTCTTGTTCGTAATCATAACCGATTGCATTAATGTGGCATCTTTCATGTCAGTGCACTTTCCCCTGAAGGTGGGGAGCTCAGCTGACATCCAGGAGCTCACAAGTTTAGTGGTGCCAGGAGCTCAAAATATGAACTTGCTCCCGTTAATTGTACATGCAGGGTTTTGTTTTGGGTTTCAAGATGTTCCAGCAGAATGAGCAGAGAGCACTGGGGGCATTCACACATACCTCTTTGATGAGGAGTTTTAATGGGGGTCTGACCCACTCCAAGGGGTCCTTGGTAGTTAGGAGTGACGGTATAGATCTCGCTGTCTTTTTTTCTCAGTGAGGGGTGTTTGACTCCGCCCCGTCCCCTCTGTGACCCCCGACAGTCCAGATGTGCGCTGCTTCCTGTTCCAGCTGTGTATTGCTCCAGCTGCTAAAGGCCCTCGTCAGCCTCAGGCAGACTGCGTTGTGTTGCGCTTTCCAGTTGTGTCGAGCTCTCGTGTCATGTTGTGTAGCATTCCTGTATCTGCTCTGTTTGCTATGCTTTTTCAGTCTCTGCTGTGTTCCTGTGTCAGGCTGTGCTGTGCTTTTTCAGTCTCTGCTGTGTTCCTGTGTCAGGCTGTGCTGTGCTTTATCAGGCTGTGCTGTGTTCCTATGTCAGGCTGTGCTGTGCTTTTTCAGACTGTGCTGTGTTCCTGTGTCAGGCTGTGCTGTGCTTTATCAGGCTGTGCTGTGTTCCTATGTCAGGCTGTGCTGTGCTTTTTCAGACTGTGCTGTGTTCCTGTGTCAGGCTGTGCTGTGCTTTATCAGGCTGTTCTGTGTTCCTATGTCAGGCTGTGCTGTGCTTTATCAGGCTGTTCTGTGTTCCTATGTCAGGCTGTGCTGTGCTTTTTCAGTCTGTGCTGTGTTCCTGTGTCAGGCTGTGCTGTGCTTTATCAGGCTGTGCTGTGTTCCTATGTCAGGCTGTGCTGTGCTTTTTCAGTCTGTGCTGTGTTCCTGTGTCAGGGTGTGCTATGCTCCTGTATCAGGCTGTTCTGTGCTTTATCATGCTGTGCGCTGCTCCTTTTATCAGCTTGTGCTGTGGGCCTGTTTCACTCCATTTGTAGCCCTGTTCCAGGTCTCTCTGTGGTTTTAGGACAGCGTGACCCGGAAATGCCTGTGGACCCCAAAGAGGCTGGGTGCCAGGCCTGCCTTAAAATATCCTGCAGTCTGGGATTCCCAGGGTCCCTTTGTCCCCAGGGGCCTCCAGTCCAGCAGCAGCCACCGGCCTGGAGCAGCTCAGGAGGAGCTTAGGTCTGCCTCAGCAGTGCAGGGCTATGAGCATGAGCACAGGGTTACGGGTTCAAATCCTGTCACAGCAGAAAACCTATTGAGTGTTCACTTTCGCATTAGTGAATTACCCAGTGCGCATTGTAATCCAGGGAGCTTTTTTAATTAAATGTTCCAGGTTGCTCTCTGTACAATAACATTTCTAGAATTCTCCTTTTCAGTCTGTCTCAGACTCACATAATTTACGTGTGATATGTGAGTATGTGTGTGAGCATGTGTGAGTGTATGTGTGTTTATTACGACTATGCATGACTTACTCTCTGTAGTTCTCTGACTCAGTTTAGGTTGCAGGTAGACTGATTCTTATTGCTTCTTAAAATGTAATTTCCTCTGTGCCCCTGTGCGCCCTGCCCTGGTGCACAGAAACCTCCAGGGCCGGAGGCTAAAACCAGCACACAGACCACACCCTGATCACACAGGCCACGCCCCTTATACTACAGGTCACATCCAGGACGGCTCTGGGCGTGTCCTTTAAAGGGCAGAGGTCAGGGTTCACAGTACTGGGACACGCCCACAAGGCTGCACACCCAAAAGGGACTTGGTCAGAGGAGGCAGTACACATAGTGACAACTGCAAGATTATGCTGAGGGTTCTATGCAGAACCTTATATTTAGGGTTCTACAGAGAACATTTCACTGATATTAGCATCTAAGACAGACCTTAAAGAGTCTCCTCAGACTCTGTTAGAACTTTTATTCCTAAGAGTGTGCCAGTCCATACCACATGACAGTATGGTTCTTCATTTCTCTTCCTGAGGGAAATCTTTTGAGATTGTGGTATCTAAGAAGAAGCTTCAATAGTTCCTGCTGGGTGAGAAACTAAGAGCCCATAAGGAGCCCTTTATTCTGAGCATGTCCACAGTTAAACACACAGGAAATGCCTTTAGTGCAGACCCTCCTGCCGGTGTGTATGGCGTGGAGCTGGAGGGTTCAGACCTGGGGCTGAGCCGTGTGGTTCGGAGCCATCAGGCTGGCGCCTGGCCACGTTAGGCCGCTCTGCATGAGAGTCCGCTGTTAGTTTATTTTTCTTCTGCACTGAAATACTCAGAGAGGAACCGCTAATGACAGCCTGAGTGAAACGGCCGTGTAGACCATAAGACCGTTTCCTCTCGCTGTCTCAGCGCGAGGGCCAGGGCGGTGAGTGAGAGACCCCCGCGCCCTCTCCTGCCCCCCCCCCCCCCGAATGCGAGCTGCGGAGCCCATTTAAAGCACGTCAGATGTTTTGCAGTCAGCTAATGCGGCATAATGCAGGGAGCATGTTGCTCTGGCTGTCTAGACGGGTAATTCAGAGCAAGCAGATGTGTGCGGGCCGCTGGGGACTGGCTTTAATAAGTGCCAGTCTGCATTGATTGCACAACACAGGGATAGTTTTAAAGCCTGCAGGTGGAGCCCCGTCCATTTTACCTGTGCACTCAGGTATCCTCAGTCTTCCCTTCTGGAGGAGCACAGGTGAGCGGAGGCCTCGCTAGGTGTGTCACGGTGAATTGGGTCAGACAGTGAGCACAAGATTTTGAAGTTGTGCTGAGACTGAAGGAGTGTAACCTTTCTCCTGTCTGTCAGTATGCGGGAATGACCATGCCTTTGGACCGTAAGTTTTGACCTTGCCTTTAGACCGTATGTTTTGACCGTGCTTATGGACCGTACGTTTTGACCGTGCCTTTGGACCATAACTTTTGACTGTGCCTTTGGACCGTACGTTTTGACCATGCCTTTGGACCGTACGTTTTGACCGTGCCTTTGGACCGTACGTTTTGACCGTGCCTTTGGACCGTACGTTTTGACCGTGCCTTTGGACCATAACTTTTGACTGTGCCTTTGGACCGTACGTTTTGACCGTGCCTTTGGACCATAACTTTTGACCGTGCCTTTGGACCATAACTTTTGACTGTGCCTATGGACCGTGCGTTTTGACCGTGCCTTTGGACCATAACTTTTGACTGTGCCTATGGACCGTACGTTTTGACCGTGCCTTTGGACCGTACGTTTTGACCGTGCCTTTGGACCGTGTGTTTTGATTGTGCCTTTGGACCGTGCCTTTAGACCGTGTGTTTTGATTGTGCCTTTGGACCGTGTGTTTTGATTGTGCCTTTGGACCGTGCGTTTTGACCGTGCCTTTGGACGAGATGTTTTGACCGTGCCTATGTACCGTACGTTTTGACCATGCCTATGTACCGTACCTTTTGACCGAGCTTATGGACTGTACGTTTTGACCGTGCCTTTGGACGAGATGTTTTGACCGTGCCTATGTACCGTACGTTTTGACCGAGCTTATGGACTGTACGTTTTGACCGAGCCTATGGACCATACCTTTTGACCGTGCCCATGGTTGTCTTCTCTCCTGAGTGGGATTAGCCCTGACCATAAAGACAGGAGTACATGAAAGGCCTGTAAGCATCTTATTTCTCTGCAAATCGGCTCTTTGCTGCAGCCCCTGTGCTCCCTGTTACAGGCACTGTGTGTGTGTGTGTGTGTGTGTGTGTGTGTGTGTGTGTGTGTGTGTGCGTGTGTGTGCGTGCGTGCCTGCACTCCAGTCTATGCATTTGGGCCCTGTTTCTGCCGCTCTGTGAATGTACTGCAGCCCGTTGGCCACACAGCTGCAGTCTGGACTGCGGACCCCCGTGTTATTTACCTAACCTTGAGACTCAACCAGCACCAGCATGCCCCGAACCCCAAACACATCAATCAGCCCCGACATCGGGGTGCGGGCAGCCGGGGTGAGATGGCAGCAGTCATCAAATGACCACAGGCTCTCTCAAGCACATGCGTCGCCTCTGTCACATGAGTCATTAACATAACACTACAGGGTTTTCATAAAGGAGTTTAAATATTTTGGAGTGCGGGGGGTTCATCGACAGTGTGCCAGTACAGACTGTGACCAGCAGCCTTCGTGTTGATAAGGATAAGAAGCATGTGGACCTCTCTCCTGGTAGTGCTCATTCACTGTCATGTTCACTTACATTACCCCAATCACCATCAGAGCAAAACAGAGCTCAGCTACACGGTTACATGTTGTTGTTACTCAGTAGTACAAATTCTCAGACAACAATGGTGCATTTAAAATTGATTTATTGATAAGGAATGTTATTGAGATATTGCAGCTTGGAAAGGGGGAGGAGTACTTTCTGTCCTCATGGTGAGGGGAATCCCCCCCCTTAAGGTAGCTGAAAGAAATTGGGAGAACAGTGTAGGTTAGGTTGCCCATAACATCTTCATTTTGTGCTCACCATTAATACACAATGTGTGAAAAAATTAACAGATGTTAATAATGGGAGGTCCTGAACTGCTGGCAGTTGAAGAAGCCCAGAAGCTCTGCCTCTGTTGCTTTAAACTGCTCAAGTTTCTCAGCTGACCTGATTTTAATTCCGCTAAAGTGTTGCAGCGAAATCCCGACTTCAAAGAAAGGCAGCATTACGTAAGTGAGAAACACACAATGGGTGTAAACATGGTTACTAAACAGAGCACATCCCACGGAGCCGCTTCCCACTGCCAGCTCTTTAACTCTGTCACAGCCGAGACAGGCCCAGCTCTGTGTTTCTGCTGAGGCTGATCTCACAGGGGCAGAGCTCTGTGTTTCTGCTGAGGCTGATCTCACAGGGGCCCAGCTCTGAGTTTCTGCTGAGGCTGATCTCACAGGGGCAGAGCTCTGAGTTTCTGCTGAGGCTGATCTCACAGGGGAGGGCTCTGTGTTTCTGCTGAGGCTGATCTCACAGGGGCAGAGCTCTGTGTTTCTGCTGAGGCTGATCTCACAGGGGCAGAGCTCTGTGTTTCTGCTGAGGCTGATCTCACAGGGGCAGAGCTCTGTGTTTCTGCTGAGGCTGATCTCACAGGGGCAGAGCTCTGTGTTTCTGCTGAGGCTGATCTCACAGGGGCAGAGCTCTGAGTTTCTGCTGAGGCTGATCTCACAGGGGAGGGCTCTGTGTTTCTGCTGAGGCTGATCTCACAGGGGCAGAGCTCTGTGTTTTGACTGGCTGATTTTAATGAGAGAGAGCTTTATGTAACAGCCAAGGCAAAGGGTCAGCACTCTGAGGCTGATTTCACAGTGCGGAGCGCTATGTTTCTGCTGAGGCTGATTTCACCGTGCGGAGCGCTATGTTTCTCCTAAGGCTAATTTCACAGTGTGGAGCTCTATGTTTCTGCTAAGGCTGATTTCACAGTGCGGAGCTCTGTGTTTCTGCTGAGGTCGATTTTAATGAGGCAGAGCTGTATTCCACTGAGAAACTAGAATTTCACAGGCCCGATCTCTGTGCTACTGTGAGGCAGATTTTAATGATAGCTCTTTATTACTACTGAGGTTGCTTTTAATGAGGTTGAGTTCTTTGTTACAACTGAGATTAACAGTGGGCAGATATAAAGTCTTTGGAATGCTATCAGTTTGCACATAAACACACACACTCGCACACACACTCTCGCATGCACGGACGCACACACACTCTGGCACACACGGACGCACGCACTCACACACATACACACACGCACACACAAACATCACCTTGACGAAACGTTGTCCATTTGTGTAAGTAACTGAATCAGGTGAGCATGAGAATGACCTGTCTGGATTCATTTTCTGCTCCAGAACATTCCGCTGGTTTGAATTGAGTGCTGAGGTAACTCAGAACAAGGGAGGGATGGAGATGGAGAGAGACAGACAGAGTGAGAGGGAAAAAGAAACATCATTACTGAGAGAACTTGGAGATGAGTTTTTTTTGTAACTAAGGTGACCCAGTTCATTAGTTTCTCAGTGTCTTGGCCTGGCGTAATGGACCCAAGAGGACTGCAGTAGCAAGCATCTCTCTGAGCCCGAATGTTGAGTTCTGATGTTGGCATTATGGGGGAGTGGTGATGATAGGATTGCACTTGACCTCACAGAGTGACAGATTTCAGGTTCATTGCCTGGACGCTCTGACCAATGGAAGCGTGAGAGTGGTGCTGAAATGCTGTTGTTTTTCTCAGCGCTCCTCAAAGCAGCCTGTGCCGGAGTTTTCCTCACATCTGTGCTATTAATAACCTTGGCCTGAGAACTGTGAGTGGGGTCACGGTGAGGCGCGAACCCAGACAGCCTCTCTGCAGCACAGTCTGATAAAAGCACAGAGTGCACAGCCTCTCTGCAGCACAGTCTCAGACCCCAGTCTGATAAAAGCACAGAGTGCACAGCCTCACTGCAGCACAGTCTCAGACCCCAGGCTGATAAAAACACAGAGTGCACAGCCTCTCTGCAGCACAGTCTGATAAAAGCACAGAGTGCACAGCCTCTCTGCAGCACAGTCTGATAAAAGCACAGAGTGCACAGCCTCACTGCAGCACAGTCTGATAAAAGCACAGAGTGTACAGCCTCTCTGCAGCAAGGTCTGATAAAAGCACAGAGTGCACAGCCTCACTGCAGCACAGCCGCCAGACCCCAGTCTGATAAAAGCACAGAGTGCACAGCCTCACTGCAGCACAGTCTGATAAAAGCACAGAGTGCACAGCCTCACTGCAGCACAGCCGCCAGACCCCAGTCTGATAAAAGCACAGAGTGCACAGCCTCACTGCAGCACAGTCTGATAAAAGCACAGAGTGCACAGCCTCACTGCAGCACAATCTGATAAAAGCACAGAGTGCACAGCCCCTCTGCAGCACAGCCTGCCCCCTGGCTCCAGGGTAGCTTTGCCCAGATTTTCCAGGATTTCCACTGTGAAACTGCTCGCCAGAACACTGACTGTGGGGATTTACTTTCATTTAACTGGAGAAAAATCTGGAGAATGCATCTGTTTACTTTTGTGCAAGGGTGGCACTGAAAGGAGGAAAAATTTGGCTTGCCAAACACCCCTCATTTCAGCAGATATTTCTGCAGCTGCTTTGGGAAACAAGTCCAGAGAACAGCAGGCCTCATGCTCTATTAAAAACCAGTCACAGAGCACATGGCCCAACTATTGTAATTATAATAATAATGCAATACTACGAATAATAATATACATGAATGCTTTATTATGAGTAACGTTTGTCATATCTGTGGAGGGTGATTTGTATCAAAGCGAAAAACAAAAATTGTAATGTAATGTATTATAGTGCTATTGTTTTTTTTCCTCTTTCCTTTCTTTTGAGTTATAAGTCCTGCAAAATTAATAAATAGATAAATTGACTGAGGGAGTTTGTAAGTGCAGGCCGTTGCAATGTGGTCACCATATGCATCCTGCCATTATATAATAATTTACATAACCCCGCCCTAAATGCAAACCCCACCCCTTGGAATGAGGGATTGGTTTTATTTTTATTTTTAACTGTGACATCACATACGATTGAGTGAGACCAGGATGCAAAGGCAGGGCTGTGTGCTTTGGGTACACTGTTCAACTGCCTATGACAGCAAGTTAAAGGAAAATTGAAATAGAAAAAGTATGAATTTATTTAGGTCATCCACTGTGTCATTGAGCATACATGAACCTCCAGCTGGCTCTTTAAATGTTTGACCTCAGACTTGGCGATTTATTTTTATTTTTCAGATGTTGATGTCTTTTTACTTCTTGACCAGGATTTGTGTGTGTGTGTGTGTGTGTGTGTGTGCGTGCGTGCGTGCGTGCGTGCGTGTGTGTATGTGAGTGAGAGAGAGAGAGAGAAATACTATCTTTATGCTTATACAGTATACACTTTGATTGACCAGGCCTGTGAGCCACCCCCTGCCACAGTGTGCTATACTAGTCTTCACAGACTGAGCCTAAACCTCACAGTCTACCACTGACCAAGGGCACAGAGTATGACACTCCCTGTTCTGACCTCCCATGGGGGGTGGGGGGAGGCGCAAGTGTCACCGCTAATACCAATCATATTTCTGGGTTTTTAAACCACAGCCAATCAGAGGGTCGGCAGCCTGCCTGTGATTGGTTAAAAAAAAAGGAACAGTCGGAGATCAGGGCTGTTTTCATGTGAAATGAAAAATCGGCTTTCGGGGTCACTATGAAATCCACTTTTGCCGTTGTGCAGCTTTGACTTTTGTGTTTGTGCGTAGTTCTGCTCCTAGATTAATATAAACATGTTACAAGGGGATGATCGCCACAGTGGCATTCATACTGTAACACCACTAAATCCTTTGTTTGTGCTTGGGTAGGATTTACATATGTGAATAACGGTGCAATTGTTCCTTTTTTTATCCTTACATTTACCCCAACAACCCTGAACAGAAAAACTAAACCCCTGCTGTAATGTTAGAGGGAATGGGTTTTCTGTAGTGTTTGAGTCTGCAGTAGTTCGGTCTGATGCTGGTGTAGAAGGAGTAGGTTTTGGGTAGAATTTGAGTCTGATGCGGGTGGAGGAGGAGGTAGGCATTGGGTCATAGATGGCAAACTCGGTTTATCTCTGGATTGTCTGTTCTAATGTGCCCTGACTCCTGGCCCAGTTAGGGGACAGGCCGCTGCGCTCTCATTGGCTGGAGTCTACTGAGGCTGCACTAATTCTGGGAAATGTAGGCCCATTGTTCTGAGGCTACTTTGTGTGGCAATAATGTGACTGTATCATGTACAGTACAGTGAACAAAGAGCCTACAGCTTATGTATTATAAATGTGCTATACTATGTGTTTATCTTTAAAACCTTTATGTTGAGTAGTATTTATTCAACCTCATGTGATTCTTATTTAAGGCCAGATATCTCCCAATCTCTCTCCCTGTGTCTGTGACGGTCTCTCTCTCTCTCTGAGTGACAGTCTCTCTCTGTCTCAGTGGCAGTCTCCCTCACTCCCTCTGTCTGTGACGGTCTCTCTCGCTCTCTCTCTCTCTCTCTGAGTGGTAGTCTCCCTCTCTCCCTTACGGTATCCCTCTTTCCCTCCATCTGTGACGGTCTCTCTCTCTCTCTGAGTGGTAGTCTCCCTCTCTCCCTGACGGTATCCCTCTCTCCCTCCATCTGTGACGGTCTCTCTCTCTCTCTGAGTGGTAGTCTCCCTCTCTTCCTGACGGTATCCCTCTCTCCCTCCATCTGTGACGGTCTCTCTCTCTCTCTGAGTGGTAGTCTCCCTCTCTCCTTCTATGTATGATGGTCTCTCTCTCTCCCCCTGAGTGACTGTGTTGCTCTTTCGCCCTTATGTGTGATGGTCTCTCTCCCTCACTGTGTGATGGTCTCTCTCCCTCTCTGTGTGATGGTCTCTCTCCCTCTCCGTGTGCTGGTCTCTCTCCCTCTCCGTTTGATGGTCTCTGTATCTCTGTGTGACAGTGCCTTTGTGTGACGTCTCTGTCTCCAGTGGAACAGGACTTCCCTGGGGGAAAGTCATTTTAATCTCAGCAAAGGAAGCTTCCAGAGCTTTAAAATGCAATGAGGAGTGAGTTTGTCTGTCTGTCTGTCTGTCAGTCTGTGTCCAACTGTCATGTCCCACAGAATCTGTGTTTGTTTATTTGTCTTTTTTAGAGGCAATCAGAATTACTGTCCCTTTTCCAGAGTCCCATTCTGTAGGAATTCACTGGTGAATTGTTCCATGAGTTAAAGCTGGAGCCTAGTGAGATGGGTAAGAGATGGGAGACAGACAGACAGACAGACAGACAGGTGTGTGTGTTATGTATGATTGAGTGAGTGAATGTGTCTGGCAATGTGTGTATTTTTGTGATTCTGTGAATGTGTGCATATGGTGTGTGTTTTATGTGTGAATGACTGAGTGTTTGTTGTATGTGTGTGAGTGTGTGTATATGGGGTGTGTTTTATTTGAAATTTTGTGAGTGTTTGTCCCTGGTTCCCACGGTGAGAGTGATGTCATTGCAGGCCCCCGGGCACAGCCCGGTGATGCGACCCACTTCTGAGGGGCTTTTTGCCCAGTCATGTGTCTAACAGGGTTGCCATGGCAGCCACTGCAATTGGCAGACAAGACCTGTGGATGCAGTGCTCTTCACTAGGGACATTAATAGGGCTTAGTTCCCTCCTTTAGGGCCCTTACTGGTGCTTAGTGCCCTCCTATTGGGCTCTTACTGGCACCTAAAGCCTTTGTCTGCACTAAACCCTAGTGCGTTTGACACTGGGGAAGGCTAGTGGCTATTCTCTGTACTCTGGTAGGGGTCAGACAGTCAGAATGCATTTGTGGGTGCAAATTCAATCTATGAACATGGGGCAGTATTGCAGGCCTAGGGGGTAATGCGCGCGTGATTAGGGACCCGTCCTTCTGCCCCACTGACCTCATCAAACAATGACACAGAAACACAGACGCACTACCGACCAGCTCACACAGACGGGTTCCTATAGCAACGTGCCAGCAGCGGGCACTGACCGCTGCGCCTCCCTCATCAGTTTCACACAGCGTTCTCTTACCAACGTGGTCAGTATACGCACCATATTTTTTAGCTGTGTATGAAATATGAAATATGAAATATGTACAGCTGGTCCTCTGGGCATATCCTCTCAGTCCCTTTGGTATTTCCTGAAGTCTGCTGTGCTGCACCAAGTTTCATTTCTCTTCTCTGAAATTTCTTTCCCCCTCCCCTCTGTCCCTCTCTGCATTTCTCCCTCTCATTTCTCTCACTTCCAGCTGCATCAGTGCCCAGCCAGTCAGTTTCTCAAGTAGTAGCCTCACGTGTGTGTGTGTGTGTGTGTGTGTGTGTGTGTGTGTGTGTGTATGTGTGTGTGTGTGTGTGTGTGTGTGTGTGTGTGTGTGTGTGTGAGTGTGTGAGTGTGTGTGGGTGAGGAAAAACCTTAAGGTTGAGACTACAACAGGCAGTTTCACCAGCTGTATCTCTGTAGGTGCATCTGTATATGCAGCTTGTGATTGTGCATGCATGTGTGAGTGTACATGTGCATGCATGTGTGAGTGTACATGTGCGTATGTTTGTGTGTGCGCGTGTGCATGTGAAATGCATACCTGAGTAGGAGATTTGGGGGTTACCTCAAAGACAGGACCTGGGAGGCTGTGTGTATCTGCACCATGCCAAGTGCAGATGAGATGCAGGATGTCTGCGCATATCTGAATTGTCTGCGCAGGTGTGTGCAGCCATTTAACCTTGTGGATCAGATGCACAATGCAGGAGACAGAGAGATAGACCTCTCTGCACAGCTGCAGTCTTCTGCTCTGTCATTGGCCGATGGCTGCTGCTCTGTCATTGGCCGACAGCTGCTGCAGCTTAAATGTTGGTTGCTTTGAATGGCTTTTATGTTTGTGCAGGAGGTCAAACCAGGTTAAATGCTATGAGCCAGAGGTTTACACTCACACGCGCACACATATTGACTCACACACTCTCTCTTAAACACATACACTCACATATGCACACATTCTCACACACACACCTTCAGGACCATCATGACAGCAGTGTGTGTGTGTTTTAAGTGTACAGTTGAGTGAGCGTGTGTAAGTGAACAGTCATGCAATACTCACCACACAGATGGTCAAGAAGTACTGACCACAGCGACGGGTGAGCAGGACAGACCATAGAAACGTGGGTCCTGAGACAGAGTGTTTGGGCTGCAGTGTTCAGGGCGTCCTGAGACAGAGTGTTTGGGCTGCAGTGTTCAGGGCGTCCTGAGACAGAGTGTTTGGGCTGCAGTGTTCAGGGCGTCCTGAGACAGAGTGTTTGGGCTGCAGTGTTCAGGGCGTCCTGAGACAGAGTGTTTGGGCTGCAGTGTTCAGGGGCACCCTGAGACAGAGTGTTTAGAGGAGGAAGTGGTGCTGAGAGAGTGATGGAGGAGAGATTAAGCAGGGGGAGGAAGAGAGTAATTACCCCAGACTAGAGGAGGGAAACTCAGCCGGCCCCACCACTGTGCTGCCTGTCTGTCACTGTGTCCCCATGTGTCTGCATTCACTGGGTGTGTGCTCTCTGGGCCATATAAAACTCTGCATTAGCCTATCTCTGTGCATACATACATTGCTTTAGCCTGTCTCTGTACATACATTCACTGCATTTGCCTGTTTCTATGTCATATACACAGTATGTTAGCGTGTCTCTGTACATACACACACTGCGTTAGCCTGTTTCTGTATCATATACACACTACGTTAGCTTGTCTCTGTACATACATACACTGCGTTAGCCTGTTTCTGTGTCATATACACACTACGATAGCTTGTCTCTGTACATACATACACTGCGTTAGCCTGTTTCTGTATCATATACATACTACGTTAGCCTGTCTTTGAATGTACATACATAGCGTTAGCCTATCTCTGTACATGCATACACTGCATTAGCCTATCTCTGTACATATACCTAGTGCATTAGCCTACATCTGTTTCATACACATACAGTGTTAGCATGTATCTGTATCATATAGGTACCATATAAGCACATTAGCCTGTCCTTGTTCCCTATAATTCTACTGTATGAGCCTGTCTCTGTTCCATATAAGGTGGAGTTAAAGGTGATTTGTGATTTCTAACCAGAGAGCAAAATTGGCATACTGGCTAAACCAGCATGGTTACAGCACACACACACGCACACGCACACGCACACGCACACACACTCACACACACGCACATTCACACACACACACACACACACACAGTCACACACAGGTCTCACACAAGAGGCAGGGGTGAGGGCCGCAGCAGGGGTGTGTTAAATTATTTACTGGAGAGGACAACCTCTGTGTTTATCATCCTTAATTGGGGCTGCAGTTGTCAGTCACACAGCTGGGGTCTACTCGGACTGACAGCTGTCACTCACAACTCAGACAGGCCTACAGCGCCAGGGCTGGCTCAGGTCTGACCTGGGTCTGACCTGGGTTTGACCTGGGAGAGATGCAGTGCGAAGGGTTGACCTGAGCATTGAATCTGCAGATAATTGCATATTTACCCAGCTGCCTCTGCATGTCACAGTAGGACTTAATTGATTTAGGTGATAGGTATTGCCATTTCTAATCTCTTATTAATTGAGACTGTAGAGTAATGTTTAATCACTTGTGCATTATAATTTTTTTCACAGCCTTGGATACTGAGGTGGGAATTTAAGGGGGGTTAACTTATTTAGTTTGGTTTTGGCTGAGAAATTGGATGAATTCAGAGATTTAGACTCCCAGTTTGAGTCCAGGAACACCTGCTAGAATGTAGCACAGTGTAGCAGGGTTATGAATGGTACTTGTATGTGCTTGTTTATCAGCATGTTGTATGAAATTCAGATTATGGGCACATGTAAGTAAATCCAGGTCGTTTTGTAGTATGGTGGTACTGCTTGTATTCTTTAACAATATGAGGAAGTTAAATAATACAAGCAGTATCACCATTCAATGCACATGCAGATTTAGTTTACTCACATTTCATTACTTTTAATGTGCATTTTCACTGCTGATTGGAGGAGGTGAAGAAGGGGGCGGGGCATGTGCAGCCTAGGAGGCAGTCCTCAACACTTGCATGGCAAACAGCCACATGGAGTGAAATTAGAGCAGAACCCTAAAAATCACCTTCACTCCTAGGCGTAATATTCTCTATTTGCCTAAACCTCAGGCCCCACACGCTGGAACAGGGGCTGTTTTTCTTTTTTTTTAATAACAGTCTGGGGTTCATTGAAAAGCAGGAGACGTAGTGAGGTCTGGTTTCCTCTTCATGCTAGACTGGCCCTGCAAACGCATGCAGTCTGTGATTGAGGTGTGGAATAATTAAAGCCTGGCACAGATATCAAACAATGGCACAACGGCCTATTGTGCTTCGCTGCATAATGGAGGGTAAATCTCTCCTTGGTCGCTTTTGAGGGGAACCTGGGGCGTAATTATTTGGTGATAAGAGGTTTTTAAATGGGCTGGCCTTGCTGGGGTGAGGAACGCCCTCTTTACAGCACCAGCCCAAATCCAGAAATAGAACACAAAAAATACAGGGTTATGATTTTTAAAAAACATAATAGGCTCAAAATATCCATATGTGTGTAGTTAGATGGCTGTAATTCTGCGTTTATAGTGCTGTAATACCCTGGTCAAGGATCTGTGTTTACTATGCGGCATTCCAAGTCCACTTTGTGTCACCCTTGAGATCGCCTAAAATTAGGGCTGACCCTGAAAATGTATTTTAATGTGGAAATCGTGGCTCTAGTGTCTAATTTGGGTCCTGAATCCCCCCAGTGCAACGCGGAGACAGAGCAGAGAGAGCTGGGTGGAAACCTGGGCCCCTGATGGTGAATTAGATGTGCAGCTCCTTAGTCATCGGAGGTCTGGTCTAGTGTGCAGCAGTTAGCATAAAGCTAAAGGGTGGGCAGTTAGCAGAAAGCTACAGGGTTGGGCGGTTAGTGTACGGGTAATGGGCGGGGTCAGTTAGCATAAGCCTAAAGAGCGGGTGGTTACTGTAAGGGTGGCGTCGGTTAGTGTAAAGCTAAAGGGTGGGGTCGGTTAGCGTAAAGCTAAAGGGCGGGGTCGGTTAGCGTAAAGCTAAAGGGCGGGGTGGTTAGCGTAAAGCTAAAGGGTGGGGTCGGTTGGCGTAAAGCTAAAGGGTGGGGATGGTTAGTGTAAAGCTAAAGGGCGGGGTCAGTTAGCGTAAAGCTAAAGGGCGGGGTCGGTTAGCGTAAAGCTAAAGGGCGGGGTGGTTAGCGTAAAGCTAAAGGGCAGGGTGGTTAGCATAAAGCTAAAGAGCGGGGCGGTTAGCGTAAAGCTAAAGGGCGGGATGGTTAGCGTAAAGCTAAAGGGTGGGGTCAGTAAGCATAAAGCTAAAGGACGAGGGGGGTGGTGAGAGAGCCAGAACAGAGGGGAAGGCTGGGCTCTTTAACTTGTTGTAATAGGACATTTTAAAGAGGTCAGATAAGAGCCCGTAATTGAATTTAACAGGAAGTCAGGGAAGTTTATGTTAGCTGCAGCATGCAGTTCTGTGGAGGCCATTTTTTTCTGCTATAAGAAAGAGATCTTACAGACCATAGAAATACCAAACACAGATCCTTCCTTTACACTGGAGATTGTAGCCTGGTAATGGACTTGCCTGTTGATGAAAATGTTGCTCCAGTAAGTCAGGAGAGACCAGGAGGCAATAAATTCTATTAATAAACTGAGTAGCTATTGATAAAGTAGGCAAGAAACGGAATGCATTCACTTTGTAGTAGCTTCTGTATTGCCGTGTGTGCCTGGATATAGTAGGTTATATTCTTATGGTTTACCAGAGTTTTGGAATGGATCATTACCAGAAAGTTCATTTAGGGCTACCTTAGACTGACCTGTGATCAGTTCCTGTCAGCAGGGTGCAAATCCTTCACTTGCCCAAGCAGTGAGATTAGTCCACAGGGCTGAACGGAAGACTAGCTAAGCACTTTTTGCCGCTGTTTGTTTTTTCTGCTTGCTTTTGTTAAACTGGCATTCGCTGAGTGAAGTCTGAAATGGTCAAAGTGCTTACTCACTGCAAATTATACAGGCAAAGAGGAATGCATTACATACGCATCACTCACAAGTAGTAATGAGCATCAGAGCAAACTTTTGAATGAGTACCTATTTTAATACTGAAAAATAAATGATCACTACTTCAAAGCCACGCAACAACAGAGGTTTGTGTATTATTGTGTCTAATTTTGACTGTTAAGCTGACTTCTGTATTATATACAGCTATGACGATGTCGTCTTGCTCTCATCTGATTGGCTGTCAGTTTCGCAGCTCCTCCCAGGGACCTCTCTCATGTACACACTACCTTAGGGGTTTCCCCATAGAGGTAGATGTATCCACATTATTTAGTTCCAGATATGCTCACGATAAAAAGACAATAAAATTCAGAGATTTTACTGTAATAGTAGGCCATTTGTGGTATTGTAGTGTGAAGGCCTACTTTTATGCTGCAGTACATTAACAGCTAGAATGCTCTTGATGTCCTGCCATTTCCTGATTGCAGCAGCAGAGGGCACTACTTCTCTCTCCATGCACCATATGTGTGCAAGGGGAGCGACTGCAATAATGTAAGTTTAAAGGAGAACAAACGTCCTGTAAACGGTCAAAGCTCATGTGACCCCTTCCTTTCGTAGGGTATGTGCCAGGGGAATGTGTGTGACCCCCCCCCCCCCCCCGCACAGTTAGCCTCCGACCCAACGACCCCCCCACCCCACCACCCCCCGAGACTCACTGGGACGCTGGAATGTGCCGGACTAGCCTGTCTGAACTGCACCGAGACAGAGTCACTGCCAGGGAACTGTGGCTTGTAAACACACTGATAACACAGACAGAAAGGGAGAAGTGGAGATTGAAAGATGGAGAGTGAGTGAGCGAGCAAGGGAGAGAGAGAGAGAGACAGCAGGAGTGAGAGAGGAAGCTCACTGTTATTTTCTAGTGCTAGTTATTTTCACAGGCTCTTTGCTCTGAGTCCCGTTTCAGATAGCCTGAGCGAGTTGGTAGTGTTAACATTAGCCCCAGCTGTATAGACTAAGCATTTTTGTAGTGCTAGTGTTAGCCGGAGTGATAAACCACAATTTAACCCTTATAGGACTGGTGGGGGTGTTGGGAGCACAGGAAGGGGGGGGGGCACAGTGATCCCGTGACAACAAGCCTGGCCCCCCCTATGGCCCCCCTAAAGATTAGGAGGAGGAAATTTAATAAAAATAAGGTCTAATGTAACTGGCCTCTCTAACAGAAGAGCTGGCCTCAGTCTGCCTCCCCAGTACAACTACCACTGAATGGGGGGGGGGGGGGGGCAACTTCAGTTTTTTCACATTTCTTGCACAATCAGAGAGAATGCTTTTTGTGATGAAACGTTTTCTCCTGGGTTGAGCTGAGAGAAACAGAACGTTTTCTCTCAGCTCAGCTGTCCGCTCACCCCCTTCCAAAATGAGCCAGTGTTAAGACACTGTGTGGATAAAACCGACACTATGGGCCCACAGGGGAAATGTCCTATTCTTTCCTCCACAGCAGAAAACTGGGTATCTCATTAATGAATTATGTTAGGAACTCCCGTTTGTGAAAGAGTGTCTTAAATTCAAACAGGAGCATCAGCCACAGAAAGATAAGAGAAACCCAAGTGACTCCTCATCCTGTCAGTTATTTCATAAAATAAAGCATTCAAACATTCATATTATCTGAGATTTTGTTTTCTTGGTTCTCTGGTTTGAAAGACAGGGTACACAACTCTTTCATAAAGAACCTAAGCTGAGATTTGCGCATTTTTCCCATGAGGAAACGAGCACTTTCACAAGCACAGTCTGATTGGGATCTCGTGCTGGTGGAGGAGAAACAGAAGAAAACGGAGAGATCTCAGATCTCAGCAGCATTTTTCCTGTCCTCTGGGGGGTAATCCGGAGAGTTTTTTTGCCGTTAAGCCTGCGGCCTCTCCCTTCTTTTGCTTCAGTAAGAAGAAAAGATTAACAGAAGCTTCTTAACCCAGATCTGTGCTGCTGCACCAACTGCTGGGTCTACATTTCTGTGACCATCACACCGCAGACCCGATAGATAGTTAGATAGATAGATAGATAGACAGACAGACAGATAGATAAGTCCATTTGGAGATTTTGTTTTAGCGTCCTACAGCCATCAAGGAACACACGACAAGCAGCACTACATTATGTTAAATCATGTTAAGTTGTAAGACCTACAGCCCACATCCAATACATCTAGCACACTGCGATGGTTTAGGGCATTGGTGGACGGTAACTCCGTCACACACATACACATCAGATAAGAGAGGTGCGTAACAAAGACAACATTTGCACACGGGACACAGATGCTATCACAGTGCAATGCTGCAGTGCCGGCCTGTGTATGGAACTGTCTTATCCACACACTGAAACAGAGTCTCCTGTTCTCCTGCTGGATCACAACATGTGTGTACTTGTTTGTCAGACAAACTACATCACCCAATGGGCACCATGCCTGTGAATCCAGCCAGTGCCCTTACAAAGCAGGAGGGAAGGTGCAATTCTACATTCTGACACAACAGTGCCCCCTATGGTCAGCTGGGTACCTGCAGCCTGTCACAAGATTTGTTTACGAATCAAGTCCAGTCAAATGTATTGGTGTAGCACATTTGACAAACAGGTCCTATAGAAAGCTTTAAAACAGGCCCTGGCCTTAACCCCCTCAAACTCAAACTTGAGAGGATTGGGGCAGGGAAACGCTTTGCATGTGGAACAGATAGGAACAAACTTCAGGAGGAACTGGACAGGAGAAGGGTAGCCCATCCTCCTCTGGCAGGCCCACGGTCTCACAGCACTGCTCCTCTGGTGGACTGCAGAGTGAAGGGCAGCGGCCGCTCGTCTGCTGTTGCCATAGGAGCAGGGGTTTGCGGCTGCCATGGCGATTCCCGGGCTGCCGGTGTGCATTCAAAGATGGAAACGCTGTGGAGGAGGGCGTAGTGCTGAGTTGAGAGGCACGTGGCGATGGGTCGCACGGAGGGGGCGTGACGCAGAAGTGTGACAGGCCGGAATGTGAGAGCCCTTTGTGTGGCACTGCTGTGGTCAGACAGGATTGACTGTGCAGCGGTTCCACAAACACCCTGGTACTGACATCAATCAGAGTGAACAGCCACAGATTAGCTTTTCACTCTCTTTCTCGCTCAGATCACATGACCACCATCAAAACACAAGATTACTGAGACATGCAATATATGGTGTGTGTGTGTGTGTGTGCGCGTATGTTTGTGTGTGTGTGTGTGCGCGCGTGTGTGTGTGTGCGTGTGTGTGTGTGCACGTATGTTTGTGTGTGTGTGTGCGTGTGTGTGCGCGCGCATATGTTTGTGCATGAGTGTTTACCCCTAGTAGAGCCTAAGCTTTGAATGAAAGACAAAGCCTCTATTACCATGTGCTAGGCTGTGGCATTGGGGCGGAGTTAGTGGGAGGGGTGTGGTTATGTAAATGCAGCTCTGACTGCAGTGTAGGAACGAGAGTGTGTCTGCTGGTGGCAGTTTTTATTTAAGCTGTTTGCATCAGAATGGAGAAACCGGCAGCAAACTCTGAAACAAACAGCGACTCTGAGGTATTTGCAAATTTGTGTGTGTTTGTGTGTGGGGGAGGGGGGTGTGTGTGTGTAGGTGTGGGTGTGAGAATGAGAATGGAGAACAGAGTATATGTTTCAGGGAGACTCAGGGAAAGGTGTGTGATAGGGATAGAGAGAAGAGATGGGATGGAGTGTGTGTGTGTGTGTGTGAGAGAGAGAGAGAGAGAGAGTGCGCATGTGTGTGTAGTATGTCTGTGAATGACAGTGTTTTTCTGGAGGAGATGGTATGTGTGTAAAAATGTGTTTTCATGAGTGTGTGAGGGTGGAACTGTGTTTAAGAGAGTGAGAGTGTGAACGTGTGCAGTAGTTTGGCAGAACAGATGGGTTTTACGCGTGTTTTGGAGGGCCTCAGTGTGTGACTGAGGTAGATGTAGGAGCCCTGCAGTGTCACGTATGTTCTTGCGGTGCATAGACTGTACACATCTGTCTGTTTAAGCTCTGTGCTCCGGTAACAAAACCGTGCTTCTCTCACCTTCCTGTGAACGGCTCAATGAGCTCCAGTGTACTGCCCTTCTCCTGAGAGAGGCGTGTGCCCTTGACAGTGCGGTGCAGGCTGTGAGTGTGTGACTGGTTGGGGCTAATCACAGCTCAGTCACTCTGCAGTGAAATATCTCCTATTGGTCAATGCCACTTCTGATCAGCCCACCAGGGAGCACAGGTGAGAATGCACCTGTCACCTGTGTTTGTGTTTTTGGATTCAGGGGTAAATAGCTGGAACTATGTTTAATAATCGTAAAAATTATACTTTGGATTAAATTCGTTCTGCTGCCTGATTAATAGATTGTGCTGAGATGGGAGATTGTGCTACCTCTGAATGATTTAGCATTGCTAATTATTCTGAATCTGAAATATTTTGAGCCTAATGACGTTGGTGCTGGTGCAGAATAAATGAGGACAGATGACTGAATGTAGCAGTGTATATGACTTCAGAATAAGTGTGCTGTTTTATATTTGTGTTTCCTGCGATGGCTGCTGTTTTTTTGGGTGTTGTTGAGCGCGGGGTCCCCAGCATTGAGTAGCTGTGCGGGTAAACTCTGGGCTCTCTGGTGGACAGAAGCACTGCTGTTCTGTACGAAACAGCCTCTGTACTCACACACCTCACTCCTTCACATTCTGCATGTACAGCTGCATGGGCCAACCACAAACAACCAGTCACCCTGTCATTTCCACTCCTGCCACTTTAACTCATTCACACATACCACAACATTCACTCATTCACTGATACTCCGGCCGCATCCACTCATACATTCACACTTCCAGAATATTAACTCATTCACTCATACCCCAGCCACATTCGCTCATTCACTGACACTCCAGTCCTGTTAACTAAACCACTCAAACTGTATCCAGATTAAGGTTTGGCTTGTTAGAGGCCTGTTGAGAGTAGAGTCTGAGCGTGGATAGTTCACGTGAACAGAGAGGCTCAGAAATGTCAATATGTCGCACGTGAGCAAAACACGAAGGCACTGACCCAGAGAGATGTCAAATGGCAATTCTTAAGCAGCGTGTAACTAGCTGTGCAATGATGTTTTCCCGTTCAGGGTGAGGACTCGTGCTTATGTGTGAAAACTCCAGCAAGCAAATACTCCTACAGTCTGTTCCTCTGATCTGTTCTGTCTCCGTCATCATAAACGGTGAAATGCAATTAGACGCAGCGAAGTAAAGTGAAATGCAATAGCCACTTTCACATATAGAACATAACGGTATTCAATTTTCCGTCCATGCTCGTGGCGTTCAGTGTCAACGGTCCTCATTTATGTGTCCGTATAGCGTGTGCTAACACACAGCCATGATAGACAGAGGGCAAGCTTAATTTTGAATTTAAGGTACACTACCGCTAACATCACTTGTTATTGTCTTTTAAATAATCTTCTGTGGTTGGGTGTTGAGTTTGTCCTGCTTTTTATTGCATTAAAAAAAAACCTTGTATGATCCTGGAATGAAAGCAGAGTCTTTGTGATTGGTTCACCCGCATCAGCATCGCAGCCTCTTATGTAAAGCTATTGTGATGTTTGCATGCTCGACCCATTAATGTTACAGATTTGCTAAAAGGAACGAAAATGGATGTTTATAAAAATATTACTTGGTCTTGAGGGGGATGTGAACTGAATCCATCTTTAGTCCACTCCTAAATGGAAGTGTTCTGTGGCATTCTGGGACAGGACTGCATGTGTGGAATGGGTCAGAGAGTCCCCAAGAGAAAGACACCAACTGGCTGAATGAAAGAGACCTGCTTGCTGTGAGAGAGGCAGGCAAGCTCACTGTGAGAGAAAGAGACCAGCTCATTTTGACATAGAGAGACCAGTTTGCTATGAGACAGAGAGAGAGAGAGAGCAGGTCACTGTGAGAGAGACCAGCTTGCTGTGAGACAGAGAGAGAGAGAGCAGGTCACTGTGAGAGAGACCAGCTTGCTGTGAGACAGAGAGAGAGCAGGTCGCTGTGAGAGAGATCAGCTTGCTGTGAGACAGAGAGAGAGCAAGTCGCTGTGAGAGAGACCAGCTTGCTGTGAGACAGAGAGAGAGAGCAGGTCGCTGTGAGAGAGATCAGCTTGCTGTGAGACAGAGAGAGAGCAAGTCGCTGTGAGAGAGACCAGCTTGCTGTGAGACAGAGAGAGAGAGCAGGTCGCTGTAAGAGAGACCAGCTTGCTGTGAGACAGAGAGAGAGCAGGTCGCTGTGGGAGAGACCAGCTTGCTGTGAGACAGAGAGAGAGCAGGTCGCTGTGAGAGAGACCAGCTTGCTGTGAGACAGAGAGAGAGCATGTCACTGTGAGAGAGACCAGCTTGCTGTGAGACAGAGAGAGAGAGAGAGCAGGTCGCTGTGAGAGAGACCAGCTTGCTGTGAGACAGAGATAGAGAGAGAGAGAGCAGGTCGCTGTTAGAGAGACCAGCTCTTTTTCAGAGCTATGGTCCTCCTTGGGGTGTGGAGGCTGTCTGTAATGGTTCCTCTGTGGTACAGTCTGTAATAGTTTGGTGGCGGTCATTCTCTGGTTTCCTGACTGTGGAGCAGTCAGTGTCTGGAATAGCAATGAGCCGCGGAACGCGCGGCACACAGCCCGATGATGTAATCGCCACCCTGCACGCGTTTCTGCCGCCATGTTTGGTCCCTCTCCAGGTCCTGCTGG
>JAFBMS010000251.1:55000-220000 GCA_019788955.1 Albula glossodonta
CAGGCAATCTCACATCATTTGGGTGTGGTGTGGGGTGGGGGGTTATGGGATCACAAACTGCCTGCATGGGGTGTGTGGTGTGTGTGTGGCCACATGATCGGCCTGATTTTTCCTGCAAATGGGGCTCAGATTCAATCAGTCGCGATCAGTCACTTGTGAGGTTTAGATTTCTTTTTGTGTAGGTAATGAAGAAGTAGTTTGTTATTAACACACAGGTGTTAATGAAAAATCAGCTTGCTTTGAGGAGTAAATCAATCTCCATTTAGCTGCTTGAGGGCCCATTAAATGTGCCGCAGATCTGAGCAGCTACGCTGTGCGTGTTTGTGTGGGGCAGACATGCGCATATTGACTGTCCGCTGCGCAGTCTGTCTAAGGCACTCAGTCCTGCAGCATGTCTGTGTAGTTCCAGGGCAGCTCCACCATGCTACGGCCTGCACCGCCTCGGCCGTCTGCCTCATCTGGGATTCGTAGGCCTGCTGTTTACCAGAGGCTGGATCCCAATGCTGAATTTCATTCAGAATTCTGACCTTATTTAATCATTTTATCGTTTTCTCTTTTCTTCCTTCTCATTTCATCAATTTAACCTGTCCGTTCCTCAACGATACCATAATGTAACGTTCCCTCCCTCCCTGCTCTGTTCCTGCACCCTTATCTTATTTGGCCCCATCCACTCCTCTGCCCACTGCCCCTCCCCCGATTGGATTCTGTCCACCCACTTTCACTGTGTTTGACTGGACCCCACCCATGCCCCGCCCCCTGTCTCTCACTTCCTGTTGGAGATGGCAGAGTGCGCTGTAGCCCCCGTTGCCATGGAGGACTCTGATCATGAGGCCGGCCTGCACTCAGATGACCAGGACTCTCCCCCTGACTCCCCTGAGCCCAACCAAGAACTCCACGGCGAGCAGGTATCCATGTAAAAAGCCCACCCTGCAGGATGGAGCCCCCTCTAATGGCTGGCACTATGAGGGAATTGAGAGCTAGGGAATCTGGGAGTTGTAGTTTTCTCCCCTGATACAAACAAACAGTGCCTCCAAGTCTGACTTCCTACTTGGCTTTGAAACTGACAGACTGGTCAGTTTATGGTAATGAAACATGATATACCGGCGTGTTTCTCTGCTGAAAGCCTGCTGAAGCCTTCTCCTCTGTGCTCAACCCCCCTGTGTGTCTCTGACAGAAAAGCTGTCAGTCAGGCTGAGAGGGCGGGGCCAGAACACTGAGGCCGTGTTCAGAGACCTGACTCTCGGGCAGCTAGTCTATGGAATCTGCGCATACTTCATGCATAGCTCCTGAAATCTCCATGTCCGCCCTGAATGCAGCCATTTCTCTGCTTGTGTCTGATGCCCTTTGACCCTGCGGTCTGCGGGTGGGGTGACGTAGATTAACGGCATCCATGCCTGAAAACCCACCCTGCTTCTCACACTTCTCTGACCCAGAATGCACTGTGTTCGGCTCACAGCACATGCTCAGTAGAGTGTCTGTCAGCTTTTCAGTTTTGTGCTGCACGATGCATTTAGCTTGTTTATACATGCTGTGAACGGAGCTTCTTCTCTGAACCTCTGGGCTCATTTCTGGTGCCACAGAGATACAAACTCAGGTGTGTTGTGCAGGTACATACTGTGGCCTCACCTCCCTGTCAGCTTCCTCAGTCTTTGTCTCTGTGTTTAAGCTCTGGCTGCTCCTTCTGTAGGCCTTCAACCACACGCCTCCTTTAGTGTGTCCCTCTCTCCACTGTGCTTCTCCAGCACTGCTGCTGACTGAAACTACTAATAACTGTTAATCTCATACTTTGTGTCAGTTTCTCTAATACAATGTCTTTGTTTCTCTAACACACCGTATCTGTTTCTCTAATTCAGTCTCTTTCTCCAAAACATGTGCCTGCTCCAACAAACCTGTCTGAACATTCAAGAAAACAAACGTGTTCTGTTCTTTCTTTCTTTTTCCTTTTTCCTTTTTTTCACCCTTCGGTCCATCTATCCGTCTATTAATCTCCCTCTTGCCTGTACTAACCCCACCCTTGATCCCGCCCTGGCCCATGGCCCCGCCCCTGACCCCGCCCACCCCAGTTCTCCAGCCACTCCAAGGACGACTCTGAGGACTCTGAGCTGGAGCAGTTCATGCGTGGGCCCCCTCCCTGCACGGGGCCAGCGGCGGGCCACAGCCCTCCCCATACCCCCGGGACCCCCACATTCCTGCGCCCCCCCGCCCGCGGCAGGGTGTTCCCGGAGGCCGTAGACCTCGAGGCCAGCCCTGGGGATTTCTACCTCCCCTCCCCCATCAGCCCCTCCCGGCCCAAGAGCCCCTGGGGCCGATTCGACCCCTACGACTCCACAGAGGTAACTGAGGACAGCCGGGGCAGGGGGGGCTGGCTGCGGAGCCTGAACCCTGAAACACAGCCTGGTGATCCCTGATCAGAATGTACCCCCAAATACAGCAGGGTCAGCACTGCGCAACCTGTACCCCAAATTCAGCAGGGGGATCCCTGTACGACTTCTGCACATAAAACCAGTAACGTGTGTGTGTGTGTGTGTGTGTGTGTGAGAGAGAGAGAGAGTGTGTATGTTGTGCCTGTAATGTGGAAGTCTTATATCAAACCGCTTTGATCTGGCAGCACAGCTGTAACTATTTGTTACAGTGTAACTGGCTGAAGCACTTCTCAGTCATGCTCCTGGACGTGTGTGCGTGTGTGTGTGTGTGTGTGTGTGCGTGTGTGTGTTTTTATGTGTGTAGAAAGGAGTCATCTCTCCCCCTCTCTATCTCTCCCCCTGTCTCAGGACCAGGATAAGGAGTATGTGGGCTTTGCTACTCTGCCAAACCAGGTGCACCGAAAGTCTGTAAAGAAGGGCTTTGACTTCACTCTGATGGTAGCAGGTAAGCCGCCCCTTAACCCTCTGACTCCTGACATTAGAATACAGAGAGTGATAGCTAAGCGAAACTATGCTCTTGGGAGCTATTTATCTAGTCTAACAATTTGTCAAATGGCATTGCTAAATTGTATACGTGCATGAAGTTATTCAAACAAGCAAGATACTTTAATGAATGCCATGTCTACTTCACAAGTATGAGTGAGGAAGCTCCGTGCAGACCGGGAGTGCCGTCTCATTGAATGATTTTCCGCAAAATCGACTGTCACATTTGCATTGTCATCAGAATATTTTCTGTCAAGCATTGCTAATCAGTTATTCAAAAAAATGTGACTCACTGTGTTTACGAGCAAAACAGCTTAGCTTAAAAAAACATGCTCATTGATTCCAGTTTTGCACACTTTTGCAGTTCTTTCATGGTAAGTATTCTCTCAAGACGTCTCTTATTAAATTCCCAAATGTAAATATTAAAACTCCTAGCTCTGAATATTAAACCCTTGCTCATTTAACTGCTCCTAACCATAAGCCTCCAGCCCCTGACACTACAGATTGCTGTCCGTCTCCATCCCCTGACCTGCGCGTTGTTTCTGTCTCCTGTCCACTTTCACAGGAGAGTCCGGCTTAGGGAAATCCACTCTGGTCAACAGCCTGTTTCTCACAGACCTCTACAAGGACAGGAAGCTGCTCAACGCTGAAGGTGTGTTTTTGTTTCACTGCTTATGTGTGCAACTGCACAGTGACTCTGTTCTATGCAGCTCTAAGTCTGCTCTTCTGTGTGTGCGCAGTTGTGTGTCTATCTGTGCAGCTGTAGTGTCCGTGTGCGCAGCTGCACACCCTGATCTTGCTTTGTCTGTCTGCACAGAGAGGATCACTCAAACTGTGGAAATAACCAAGCACACGGTGGATATTGAAGAGAAGGGTGTCAAACTGAAGCTAACCATCGTGGACACGCCCGGCTTTGGAGACGCTGTAAACAACACTGAGTGGTAGGAGGGGCTGGAGGGTTTGGGCTGGGCACGTGGAGCCTGAGGTTTAGCCTGCATGAAGCATTCTCCTGTGTGTTTTAGTATTTCAAGGACAAATGTATTTAACTTCATGTTCTATATATATAATTAGGGTGTGTGTGTGTGTGCGTGCGCGTGAGTGTGAGTGTGTGTGTGTGTGCGTGTGTGTAAAACACTCCAAGGTGATATGCATGTGTGTGTAAATGCGTGTGTTAATGTTTAAGAGGGAGGACAGAGAGAGCGTGTGCAGAGATTGAGTACCAAAGCTTTCATTTCTCTGTATATTTTCTGTGTTTCAAGGAAAAATCGATTTAACTTCATTGTTTTATATAACGTATGCCATTTTGTGTGAGAAAATGTGTGTGTATAAAGCTCTCCTCCTAACTGGTGTGTGTGTGTGTGTGTGTGTGTGTGCAGTTGGAAGTCCGTGGCAGACTACATTGACCAGCAATTTGAGCAGTACTTCAGAGACGAGAGCGGCCTGAACCGCAAGAACATCCAAGATAACCGGGTGCACTGCTGCCTCTACTTCATCTCCCCGTTCGGCCACGGGTACGAGAGCCGCTCTCAGCAGGGCCCTGCATGCTAAACAATGCTCAAAGGAAAAGGAAATCAAAGTGGTGACGCATTGTGATTGGTGCAGAATTGAGGACTCTCAGCTCACATTATAAGACAATATGTTACTGCCATCTACTGGATAAATGTGGGTACTGACCAAGAAAAATGTTAAATGGGAACTCTGTATTTATCCTGACCCTGGTGGAGACCTTGAGCTTTATCTGGAGATCAAGAAAAGATGTGCGAGAGGTAACTTACCTGTCAGGTGCTGATTTTACGGGTGCTCTTTCAGGCTCCGCCCCCTGGACGTGGAGTTCATGAAGGCCCTGCATGAAAAGGTGAACATTGTACCTGTCCTGGCCAAAGCTGATACCCTCACCCCCTCTGAGGTCAAGAAGAAGAAACTGAAGGTGAGTCCAGTGAGAGGGTTTTCTGATTTACCTGTTTCACCTGCGCAAGATTCACACCTCGATCCTGTCTGCAGATCCGTGAGGAGATCGAGCAGTATGGAATTAAGATCTATCAGTTTCCTGACTGTGACTCCGATGAGGATGAGGAGTTTAAACAGCAGGATCAGGAGCTGAAGGTGAGCAGGAAGCAGCATGTGTTTATCTGTGAAAAACAACACATTTACATTTGTATTATATATGCATTGGATTTATTTAGTCAAATTAAATTTAATTTCAATGCGGTTGAAATGAAGTTGATTAGTTTATATAATTTTTCATGAATAGTCATCAGCTCTATACAGTAATTATCCTCGTGTGCTGCACTGTTGAGCTCTATGGTTGTGGTCCTGTCCAGGAAAGCATCCCCTTCGCAGTGATCGGCAGTAACACAGTGGTGGAGGCCAAAGGGAAGCGGGTTCGAGGACGGCTCTACCCCTGGGGCATTGTGGAAGGTACCCTGAGAGTGTGCTGACGGTGTGTAGTGTGTGAGAGGAAGAGTGTGCTGTCAGTGTGTAGTGTGTGAGAGGAAGAGTGTGCTGTCAGTGCGTGAGAAGAAGAGTGTGCTGTCAGTGCGTAGTGTGTGAGAGGAAGAGTGTGCTGTCAGTGCATAGTGTGTGAGAGGTAAAGTGTGCTGTCGGTGCGTAGTGTGTGAGAGGTAGAGTGTGCTATCAGTGCGTAGTGTGTGAGAAGAAGAGTGTGCTGTCAGTGCGTAGTGTGTGAGAGGAAGAGTGTGCTGTCAGTGCATAATGTGTGAGAGGAAGAGTGTGCTGTCAGTGCGTAGTGTGTGAGAGGAAGAGTATGCTGTCAGTGCGCAGTGTGTGAGAGGAAGAGTGTGCTATCGGTGCGCAGTGTGTGAGAGGAAGAGTATGCTGTCGGTGCGTAGTGTGTGAGAAGAAGAGTGTGCTGTCAGTGCGTAGTGTGTGAGAAGAAGAGTGTGCTGTCGGTGCATAGTGTGTGAGAGGTAAAGTGTGCTGTCGGTGCATAGTGTGTGAGAGGTAGAGTGTGCTGTCAGTGCGTAGTGTGTGAGAAGAAGAGTGTGCTGTCAGTGCGTAGTGTGTGAGAGGAAGAGTGTGCTATCAGTGCATAGTGTGTGAGAGGTAGAGTGTGCTGTCAGTGCGCAGTGTGTGAGAGGAAGAGTGTGCTGTTGGTGCGTAGTGTGTGAGAGGAAGAGTGTGCTGTCAGTGCGTAGCGTGTGAGAAGAGTGTGCTCAGGGCAGGCCTCTGTGTAACACAGTAGTGCCACACTACTGTGCTGTTTGGTTTGTAACAAAGTGTATTAAGCTGTGCACAGTGCTGGCTAATTTCTGACTCGGTATTGCTATATTACAGTGTAACACAATGTAGTTGGAAATGCAGTGCACTGTGCTGGTTAGTGTGTTGAGTAGTATGTAACACACTGTGTACTGTGTTGCAGTGGAGAACGCAGCGCACTGTGCTGGTTAGTATGTTGAGTGGTGTGTAACACACTGTGTACTGTGTTGCAGTGGAGAAAGCAGCGCACTGTGCTGGTTAGTGTGTTGAGTGGTGTGTAACACACTGTGTCCTGTGTTGCAGTGGACTAAGCAGAGCACTGTGTTGGTTAGTGTGTTGAGTGGTGTGTAACACACTGTGTCCTGTGTTGCAGTGGAGAACGCAGCGCACTGTGTTGGTTAGTGTGTTGAGTGGTGTGTAACACACTGTGTCCTGTGTTGCAGTGGAGAACGCAGCGCACTGCGACTTTGTGAAGTTGCGGAACATGCTGGTGCGCACACACATGCAGGACCTGAAGGACGTCACCCGGGAAACGCACTATGAGAACTACCGCGCTCACTGCATCCAGAACATGACCCGCATGGTGGTGAAGGAGCGGAACCGCAAGTAAGACCTGGACTGATACACACACACACACACACACACACATTCGCTGTGACACTTACAAACACACACACACACTCACTGCAACTCACGCACACAAACACACATACTCTCACTCATTGTCACAAACACACAGACACACACACAAACACACGCATACATTCGCTGTGACACAAACACACACACACTCACTGCAACTCACGCACACAAACACACATACTCTCACTCACTGTCACAAACACACAGACGCACACACAAACACACACACACATGCTCACTCACTCACACAGATATTCATTGAGTTCCTGCCTGCCTGTAGTTAACTGGGGTCTGTTTGTTTCTCCGTCCTCAGTAAGCTGACACGCGAGAGTGGCACAGACTTCCCTATCCCTGTGGTGCCTGGCGTGACGGACAGCGAGACGGAGAAACTGATCCGAGAGAAAGACGAGGAGGTACGGCACTCCGAGACAGAACTGGACCAGGAACCAGAGCCACACCCAGATCTGCACCCCGAGGCTCATTCTGAGCCCCACCTTGAGCCCCACCCTAACTCAGAGCCCCACCCTGACCCAGCAACCCCATGAGCCTATTAGCCAATCACAACTGCAGCACAAAGCCACACCCACCACTGCTTTCATGCAGCCACACCCACTTCTGAACTGTCACAGCCACGCCCACCACCGCATAGCATACATGCAGATTACTGCACACAGCCACGCCCCCACTCCACATAGCCACACCCACCACCTGGTTTGATGACAGAAGGTGGGGTATAAGATCATGCACTGTCCCAACAGCACCCTCTACTGGAGGAATGGAAGTATTTTTCTCCTAATTAACTGGATGACATTTGAGTCATCCAGTCACTTACTGACGAAAAGTGATCTGAGCCAAAATCTGCCTGGTTTTAATCAGGTGCAAGTGTCAAAATTCTCATCAATCAGTGTCTTACCACTCTGTCAATGAGCTCTGTGCTCTCTGTATGAGCTCTGTGCTCTACCTGGGTGCACAGTGCTGTCTTTTCTAGATCTGCGCTCTACCTGGGAGCTTTTTGCACACTATGGGACTTCTGTGCTCACTGTGGTAGGTTTGTGCTCTTCATTGGAGCTCTGTGCTCACTGTGGTAGGTCTGTGCTCTATATGAAAAGCCTGTATTTTCTATGTGAGCTTTGTGATGCCAAGAGCTTCTGTAAAAGGTCTGAGTGTAGCTAGTCTCTGCTGTTTTTTAATAATCTGTATTTGTTTCCAAAACTTTTTATACTATACTATATTATTTATTTATTTATTTATAAAATGGCTATTTCCTGTTATCATATTGAATGTAACATTTCATTAAAATCCTACAAACACAAAGCTGTTACCCATAATTCCACAGCGGTTGTGTTAACCATGTGATTGACACATATCAGGTCCAATTGCAAGTCAGTGTTCACAAGCACCTCCTCTGCAGTTCTGATGTCATTTACTGACCGCGCCTCTGAGGCGAGTCATCACAGTCAGAGACTCCGCCCCTTTAGGCCCCACCCCCAGGAACTCTGCCCAGTTTTTCCATCTCATCCCAAATCTACTCTGATGGAATCACAAATTCCAGACTGAGATAAATTTCACATATTTTAATCTGTGTGGACTGCCTGCTCTTTTTTTCTGATATTAGGATACAAGTAAAGGTGGACAGTATTTTATTTTGTTTAAAAATATTTACAATTTACTTATATATATATATATATATACTTACATATGCTTTAATATATAAATGTGCTGTGCATTGGCAGTTGTTCAGCTTCATTAATAAATTAGATTTTAAGCAGGGTGTAGATGGAGAAATTTCAGAAATAATGTAATAGGTGATAATATGAACCAAAATATATATTTCAGCTTATCTTAAAATGAAGTAAGAGAGAATTATGAAGCTAACACTAACACAATATCATAATAATACATAAGCTGTATTTTATAAACTGTTATAAGCTGTATTTTAAGGATAATATTTCAGTTAACTTTCCCTCCTACCCAATAAATTGAGTTCACACTGTACACATACACAGCACCAAACAGACACACTACTCCCCCACTGTGACGCTGTGTGAACTTATGTGTCTTATATTCATCATTAAGAAGTAAAGAAGTACACGACCAAGAAGTCGGCATGCGTTTTAAGTGATGATAAATTCAGTACCCTATTAAAGATGAGGACCTTAGAGTTACACAAACACTGGCCAGCCAAACAGATGATAAACCCGGGGAGTATTCTAGTTATTTAAAACTCCAATGCAAAAAAGGAAGCATTCATTTGTGACATATTACATTTTCAATTGATTCAAACTTGCAAAATATATATTTTGGCTGAATAAAATCTGGGAAAATTAAGCTGGCAAGTAAATGAAAGCGAAAGGGAAAGATTAAAATGTGTTTGCACAGCTTTATTATGTAAATTAGCTTGCTAGCTACATGGCTAAATAGCTTGACACAAAACTTATTGTGACCAATGTTGTTCACAGACTAAACACATGATATCTAAAAAAATATTATCGATACTTGAAGTTGTTAAAAAATATACTCTGGTGGAAAAACAAACATGGAAAAAATTCAGTTTTGCTGAAATGCTAATTTTGTGATGTTGCACAATCTGACTACAACTTACAGAAAGTTTTTTTTTTTTTTTATTGATTTTTGTTATAACATCAGTATTAGTCCTATTGGTCCTGAACCCCGTAAATGTGCAGGCCGTTTGAAGGTGTCAGAGTGTGACATATATCTATGTGTTCAGGCCGTTTGAAGGTGTCAGAGTGTGACATATATCTATGTGTTCAGGCCATTTGAAGGTGTCAGAGTGTGACATATATCTATGTGTTCAGGCCGTTTGAAGGTGTCAGAGTGTGACATATATCTATGTGTTCAGGCCATTTGAAGGTGTCAGAGTGTGACATATATCTATGTGTTCAGGCCGTTTGAAGGTGTCAGAGTGTGACATATATCTATGTGTTCAGGCCATTTGAAGGTGTCAGAGTGTGACATATATCTATGTGTTCAGGCCATTTGAAGGTGTCAGAGTGTGACATATATCTATGTGTTCAGGCCATTTGAAGGTGTCAGAGTGTGACATATATCTATGTGTTCAGGCCGTTTGAAGGTGTCAGAGTGTGACATATATCTATGTGTTCAGGCCGTTTGAAGGTGTCAGAGTGTGACATATATCTATGTGTTCAGGCCGTTTGAAGGTGTCAGAGTGTGACATATATCTATGTGTTCAGGCCATTTGAAGGTGTCAGAGTGTGACATATATCTATGTGTTCAGGCCGTTTGAAGGTGTCAGAGTGTGACATATATCTATGTGTTCAGGCCATTTGAAGGTGTCAGAGTGTGACATATATCTATGTGTTCAGGCCGTTTGAAGGTGTCAGAGTGTGACATATATCTATGTGTTCAGGCCATTTGAAGGTGTCAGAGTGTGACATATATCTATGTGTTCAGGCCATTTGAAGGTGTCAGAGTGTGACATATATCTATGTGTTCAGGCCATTTGAAGGTGTCAGAGTGTGACATATATCTATGTGTTCAGGCCATTTGAAGGTGTCAGAGTGTGACATATATCTATGTGTTCAGGCCATTTGAAGGTGTCAGAGTGTGACATATATCTATGTGTTCAGGCCATTTGAAGGTGTCAGAGTGTGACATATATCTATGTGTTCAGGCCGTTTGAAGGTGTCAGAGTGTGACATATATCTATGTGTTCAGGCCATTTGAAGGTGTCAGAGTGTGACATATATCTATGTGTTCAGGCCATTTGAAGGTGTCAGAGTGTGACATATATCTATGTGTTCAGGCCGTTTGAAGGTGTCAGAGTGTGACATATATCTATGTGTTCAGGCCGTTTGAAGGTGTCAGAGTGTGACATATATCTATGTGTTCAGGCCATTTGAAGGTGTCAGAGTGTGACATATATCTATGTGTTCAGGCCATTTGAAGGTGTCAGAGTGTGATGTATATCTATGTGTTCAGGCCGTTTGAAGGTGTCAGAGTGTGACATATATCTATGTGTTCAGGCCATTTGAAGGTGTCAGAGTGTGACATATATCTATGTGTTCAGGCCGTTTGAAGGTGTCAGAGTGTGACATATATCTATGTGTTCAGGCCATTTGAAGGTGTCAGAGTGTGACATATATCTATGTGTTCAGGCCATTTGAAGGTGTCAGAGTGTGACATATATCTATGTGTTCAGGCCGTTTGAAGGTGTCAGAGTGTGACATATATCTATGTGTTCAGGCCGTTTGAAGGTGTCAGAGTGTGACATATATCTATGTGTTCAGGCCGTTTGAAGGTGTCAGAGTGTGACATATATCTATGTGTTCAGGCCGTTTGAAGGTGTCAGAGTGTGACATATATCTATGTGTTCAGGCCGTTTGAAGGTGTCAGAGTGTGACATATATCTATGTGTTCAGGCCATTTGAAGGTGTCAGAGTGTGACATATATCTATGTGTTCAGGCCGTTTGAAGGTGTCAGAGTGTGACATATATCTATGTGTTCAGGCCATTTGAAGGTGTCAGAGTGTGACATATATCTATGTGTTCAGGCCGTTTGAAGGTGTCAGAGTGTGACATATATCTATGTGTTCAGGCCATTTGAAGGTGTCAGAGTGTGACATATATCTATGTGTTCAGGCCATTTGAAGGTGTCAGAGTGTGACATATATCTATGTGTTCAGGCCATTTGAAGGTGTCAGAGTGTGACATATATCTATGTGTTCAGGCCATTTGAAGGTGTCAGAGTGTGACATATATCTATGTGTTCAGGCCATTTGAAGGTGTCAGAGTGTGACATATATCTATGTGTTCAGGCCATTTGAAGGTGTCAGAGTGTGACATATATCTATGTGTTCAGGCCGTTTGAAGGTGTCAGAGTGTGACATATATCTATGTGTTCAGGCCATTTGAAGGTGTCAGAGTGTGACATATATCTATGTGTTCAGGCCATTTGAAGGTGTCAGAGTGTGACATATATCTATGTGTTCAGGCCGTTTGAAGGTGTCAGAGTGTGACATATATCTATGTGTTCAGGCCATTTGAAGGTGTCAGAGTGTGACATATATCTATGTGTTCAGGCCATTTGAAGGTGTCAGAGTGTGACATATATCTATGTGTTCAGGCCATTTGAAGGTGTCAGAGTGTGACATATATCTATGTGTTCAGGCCATTTGAAGGTGTCAGAGTGTGACATATATCTATGTGTTCAGGCCATTTGAAGGTGTCAGAGTGTGACATATATCTATGTGTTCAGGCCATTTGAAGGTGTCAGAGTGTGACATATATCTATGTGTTCAGGCCATTTGAAGGTGTCAGAGTGTGACATATATCTATGTGTTCAGGCCGTTTGAAGGTGTCAGAGTGTGACATATATCTATGTGTTCAGGCCGTTTGAAGGTGTCAGAGTGTGACATATATCTATGGTCTTCTCTGGTTGGCAGTTGCGACGGATGCAGGAAATGCTGCAGAAGATCCAGGAACAGATGCACACGCAGAAAGAGGCCTATTAACCCCGCCCCCTCTTCCCCTGGCTGGCCCCACCCCCTGACTGGCCCCTCCCACTGCCTGCCCCTAACCCTCCCATGGCTCTCATCTTTGGAAGAACTACTCGGAAAAGAAATGACCATCTGACCTCCAGAACGGTTCCTGTCCTCGTGGCAGCCGGGTTCCTCGAGACATAGCCTCACCTGGCCGAAGGTGGGCTGAGCTCCAATACACGGCCCAGTCCACACCTGGTGGGTTCTGTGGACATCCAGTTTCTCTCTATGGTCTGTGACAGGTCATGTGACATGTGTCATTATACATCTGTTTGGTCTTCCGCCACACTAAATCTCCCATTGGCCTTTTTCCTCTATGGTGGAGGTGAGAGAGGTGAAGCAGAGCACATCTGGGCACAATGAGCATTCAAAGGAGTCCATGTTTGTAGTTTTTTAGACGGATGAGAGTGAGAGAGGGAGGTCAGGGCAGCGTCGTGCTCATTGCTGAGGAAAATGCCAGTTATCCCTGACACACCTTCCACATATAGAATATGCCAATAGATGCTAAAATAAACAGATACAGTGAAAATTATTTTTTTCTAAAAAGATGCTATTTTGTGTGTAAACTTTTTGTTATACTGTATAATAACATGTTATTTTCATATGTTCTGCCACATATTGTGAGAATAGGCTTCCCTTAGGAATGCATGTGTTCATCTGGAGTACATGACCGCGTCCTTGTCACGGGATCATTACCTTCTTACATTGACTAACAGTTCACTGAAGTACTGTACCCCTCTGTCATTAATCATGTGTTTTTATTTAAAGGGCTAAACTCTACATTTCATACAAAAGGGTGTCCTTAAATTAGAGTTTAGAGCGCTGTTTTCACACAATTTGCCAGAGAGTGTTTTATTTCCCTTTACCTGATATCCTCCCAGCGCAGGACCGGGGGGGGGCAGGTGGAGAGTTCGGGGCTAGGGCTCGTGCACACGGCATGTCGGCAATGTGGTAGTAAGTAATGGACACCCATGTTTGTTTTCTTTTGTGAGCAGGACCTGAGGAGGGCACCAGGTGGGAAAGCAGAAGGTTCAGAGCAATGCTTCAGTCATGTAGAACTTCAGTCATGCCATATTCATTCTTTTATTGAGAAATAAATTCTCAAGAGCAGTTTAGAAAAGTAAATGTAGTAATAAGCAATATTTTCCATAGCAGTCTAATTAAACTTTATGTTAATGGACAATTCCATGACACTGAATGAACAGGTAAAAGTAAAATGTAATTGTAAATACAAGGATTTAAGATTTCATTTAAAAGACTTTAAAACACAAAAGCTTATTTTTCCAGGCCATTGCTTGGAAAAATGTGTTGATAGATTTGCCAGCAAGGCATCGTAAAGCTCCGGAAGGGAGTACGCAGATATGGGCAGGTTGTCGGCCATCTTGGATGAAAATGGGAGCTACTGTAACCCCATCCTATACTTCATCCCATTTGAGCGATCCATGCAGAAACTCCAGCTTTATTTCTGGTGGAGAGCTTTCTGTGGACTGCGCTGGTTTGGCCGCTACTGCGCTGCAATGCAGTGACTTAACAGCTGCTCTCCTTTACATTACCCAGAATTCCCATGAGTACGGGCCCGGAGCAATAGTTTTGAGAACAGTCAGTTGATGTGCTTAGGGTGATGTGTAAGGAGCATGTGCAGTAGCTATAGTAACCAGTGTGCATACCTGAATCAAGAAAGAAAGGTTTTTATGGTAGACATCCTCCTCAGTCCTCACATTCCCATAATGCACTGCCAGACATCAGCTCATGTACACCATAGACATACCAACCCACTCACCTCCATGAGACCAGTCCCAAACTGCGCATTGAATCTTTAGCAGAATGAGTGGGGCATCTGTAGTTCGTAGGAAACAAGAATTTGTAGTAGACCAAGTTATAACTCCAGACTTAAGTGTTTTTTTTGTTTTCCTAAATAAAGTATTTGGGTTTTTGACAAACTCTGATGCAGGAATTGATGTTTAAAAGTAGAAGCGCATGTTTAAAGCAGAACCACAGTGTTAAGCCGCCATCACAGGGGTGCGTTGATTGAGTCACTGCATGTTCTGAGAATATACCTCCATTACCGAGACCTCTCTACACCGACTCATGTGTGAAACGGCTTCCTGTCCCTGCAGAGGGCATATGTTTTATTTTTGTTTTATGATGCTGAAGTTCTTTTATGTTCTGTGTGCCAGTGATTGACAGCGTAAGGAGGGGCCATGCCAGCACTAAAGGAAACAAAATGAGGATTTATTTAATCGTGTCTTGCGGTTTTATGTCATTCTTACAAGAGGATTAACTACTTGTGTAATATTTAATGTGGAGTCTATTTAGATACTGCTAGTTCCAGAAGTAGTTGGTAAATATGAATGAAAGTATAGTTATTGACATTCCTTTACATTAAAATGCATATCAAGAAGGGGAAAATATAGCCATGGTTACTGTCAGAAAAAAAGGTTATTTAATTTTGTTCACTGTGGATTATGGCCCCACATGTTTTATTTACAAAGAGTCATACGGGCGTGGGGGATATCAGTGATTTTTTTTTATGCGTTTTTCATGGTTGTTAAAATACATTAAATGTGTTCATGTAATAAATAACTTTATAAATTCATAGAGGAAAAATGTCAACAGAATATTGTACACAATAAAATGAAAAATGAAAACTTGTCATGTTTCCTTGCCCCGAAAACAACTCCGTATAGAGTCTGGAGAAATAATGACCCCAAAAACACATTTCTGTAAATGTATTTATTAAGAATTTTCTGTAGATTTTTTTTTCCTTTTTTAACATAATGGACAAATAAATCTAAATGCAGCCTACAATTTACAGGCAATATATACCAAACTTTCTCCATAGGGAAAATGCATTATTTCATATATATAATATCAAGAGTTGTGTGGGGCTGCCAGTGTGGTATACAGTACTGTACATGGTCCCAGAAAAAGCTACAAAAATTACACAAAATCAGCAAAATCTACATGCAAAAACAGGCAACAGTCACATCTTAAAATACATATTTCCACATATCAATGTGTACGTATACCGTACTTACATGTATATGTACACATGCATACACACACACACTATTCAGAAATTACATCTTAAAAAATATAGTGCCTACAAGGCTATGCTTTACCATACACCTGTACTGCCCCCCACCCTCTCCCCTCTCTGTCACATTTAAAGGGAGCTGCTGTCCAGTCAGGGTTAATGAACTGTGTGAGGCTGTGCTGTGATTGGCTGGTGTGGGATGATGCTGTGCCATGATTGGCTGGTGTGGGATGACGCTGAGGTGGATCACAGTGAGCAGGCCTGTTGCAGCAGTGTGGAGTGGAATGCAAGCAGGTGCACCACTCCAGGAGGCCAGCAGGGGGCAGCAAGGCCATTAGAGTTACCCGAGTAAGACACTGCCCCTGGTGTTCACAATGAAACTCCCTCTACTTTTGGAGGACTCACCACTTTCAGCTTTTACTGATCTTCCCTGAAAGACGCCTATTGGTTCAAATACATTTTCACCCATATTTGATGTTTTTCAGTGCACCAAAACAGTCCAGGTGAAAGGGAGTACTGTTTTGGTAAACTGTGTCCCTTCATTGTGAAAATCCCGATAACGGCTGAGCTCTGTGTCTTTCACAAAGCCTACGCTGAAATCAACATGGAGGCTTTATATTTAAACAACTTTCCTCGGAAATTTCCACTGCAATTTTTATAGTTCATAGTTTATATGAATTTTTACTTCCTTTGCGGATATTGTATTTTCCTCTTAATTTAACCTATGTTTATGTATGAATTTCCAGAATTTTTAAAGAGAAAAAAACAAAAACAATGAGCCTTGATTGGAACAAACTTGCCAGACACACATGCATATACAAATACACACACACACATCTGCACTACACAAAGCACAGACACAGACCTACTGCTACGATACACACCATCCTCGTTCCGTGAGCATTTTTTCAAAGTAATAGGAGATACACCTGACACACAGAACAGGATCCTCAGCACAGAGCATGCCTCTCAAATGAACCAGAGGAGGGTGTCTGTCTTCAGTCCGCTGTGATACTCTGATAGCATGGTTTGGCTGTTAGCCTAGCTTCCGATTCCCCTCACCTCCAGCTTTGCGGGCTGCGACCTCCAGCAGGTGAAAGGCACCATGCTGAAGCTCTCACAGGAAGAGGGGGCTTCAGGTCATGTCCCTGCTTCACTGTGTCCATGACACTAAAGTGTGCCCATTCCCACAAGCACCCAGCACAGCGACACAGTCTCTCTGCAATACCTGCCTTTGGACAGCAGGGGGCTCTGGAGAGTGATTTACAGAAGCGCTTCACTGCTGCTGTGACTGAAGGCATACACACACACCAACCTGCGTTGCAATTTCTCACACACACACACACACACACACAGATGAAAGCACAAACACACACCAGCCTCACAGAAGACAAAAAACATCCGACCAGGAGCAGAGATATGGAGGAAAAAGGCCATCTACTCCAAATCCAAAACCCCAAATCCAGTCACCTGACAAAACAGCAGCCAATCAGCTGGTGGGGACTTCACTGCGACATCAACCCCAGTAAGGTGTCAAGGTGGAGGCATTATTGTGACATCATTACCCTCTATGGGCATCTGCAGAAGGGTTAGACTCCCCTGTACCCCAACATTCACTCTGTACCCCAACACTCAACACTCACATTACGCTTTGTACTCCATCCCTCAGTGCTGAATGCCCTGGGGGGGCTCCCCACTGCACCCCACAACACAGATCCAAACACTACAGAGCTTTCTGTCTTCTTCTCATTATATATGTATATATACTAAGATGTAAAATAAAGCATTTTTTGTCGGAATGTACTGAGTTCATCTTTACAGTTTTGATTGGTCAGTCTGAGGAGCATGCCTCTGTCAGTCTGTCTGAGCCCAAATCTCCGCCCCCTTGTGTGTGACTTTGCCTTCCTCAGGCTAGTTTGAGCGTGCTCACTGGGAAGGAGGGCATGGTCACCATGGTGACGGGGTTGAGGACGGTCTGGCCAACCAGCTGGGAGTGATGTGTGACCACCGCAGGCTGGCTGACTACAGGGCCGTTCACCTGCGCCTGCGACAGCGTGTTCACCTGGGCTTGAGCCAGCGTGTTCACCTGCGCCTGCGACAGTGTGTTCACCTGGGCCAGTGTGTTCACCTGCGCCTGCGAGAGTGTGTTCACCTGGGCCAGTGTGTTCACCTGCGCTTTGGAGAGCGTGTTCACCTGTGCCTGCGACAGCGTGTTCACCTGGGCCAGTGTGTTCACCTGCGCTTGGGAAAGCGTGTTCACCTGCGCCTGCGACAGCGTGTTCACCTGGGCCAGTGTGTTCACCTGCGCTTGGGAAAGCGTGTTCACCTGGGCCAGTGTGTTCACCTGCGCTTGGGAAAGCGTGTTCACCTGTGCCTGCGACAGTGTGTTCACCTGGGCCAGCGTGTTCACCTGCGCTTGGGAGAGCGTGTTCACCTGCGCAAGCGTGTTCACCTGAGCGTGCGACAGCGTGTGGGCCAGGTGGCTCACCACGGTGGGCGGGGGGTACAGGTGAGCCACAGGATGGACGGTGATGTGGCCAATGGGCTGGTGGGCAGGGCCTGCTGGCTGGGGCATGGAGGAGGGGGGTGGGCCCACCTGGGCCATGTGCTTGGACCCCGCCTGGATGACGGAGGCGTGTGCGATGACACTCGGCATGCTGGGAGCTGTCACAATGTGTGCGTGTGTGGGCGGGCCAGCAGGGGGCGGGGCTAACAGCTGACGGGGCTGGAGCTGGGCAGGGACAGGTGGGGGTGTGGCCTTCTCCACCTGAGGCACTTTGAGAGGCGGCTGCTGACGGTCCTCCTCTGTATCCTCCTCCATGTTGTCCTCCCCCTCTGAAAAAAACACACACACACTCAGCACTGCAGTCTAACAACTGGCCATAGGGGTCGCTATTGCACCATAATAATAAACTTGACAAGTCTGCATGTGAAGCTACTGATACTGGACTAATTTCCCTTTTACTGATTGTGGTTTCCCACGTAACATTCCCACTGATGATACTGCACATAGCTTATGACATATGTTACCAGAGTATGTGTCGTGTGTGTCGTGTGTCTGTAGTTGAGTTTGCTACCAGAGTGCATTGATTGTGTGCTGTGTATGCAGCCGAGTTTCCTACCGGAAGCAGTGGAGGTGGAGGCCTGGTCGTCCTCTGGCTGCGCAGTCAGTCTCAACACGCGCTCCATCTCCACGACACCCATCCACTGGCCCACCTCGTTCTTCAGCTCGGCCAGCCGCTGCTGTGTGGCGATCTTCTCCCGCGCCAAGCGCTCCATCTCATGTTCATACTCCTTCTCCTTCCTCTTCAGCGTCTGCCGGGAGGAGGAGGAGGAATCAGCACACTGCACGCACCACATGCAAACCTTACAAGCGCAAACCGTACAGAAAATCTCACACAATCTCCTTACCATAGTAACTGCACAGAACTTACACACGCATACAACTACAGCACAGCACAGCACATACACATACTTCAGACATCCATAACAGGAGACATAAAAGCATATGCGTGTGTGTGTGTGTGTGCGTGTGTGTGTGTGTGTGTGTGTGTGTGCATAATGGTTTCTCCCCTCAGATCCTCATGGCCTTTGTTCCAGCAAATGTAATGCTTCAGTCCTTCACTGTTGTCAAGACAACAGCAGTACACAGCAATTGTTTCCTTGGCAACTGAACTGATGAGGCAGGATACAGCAGTGTGATAGGCTCTGTGCAACAATGTGAAACACTGTGTCTAATGACGCGATAGGCTGGGTTCAATACGTGATGTGAAAGGCTATAATAGGCTGTGAGAGGCTGTGACATTCTGTGTGCTGCAATGTGATTGGTGGTTACACAATGTGACAGGGAGTATGGAGTAATATTATTGGTCATGCTACTGAATTACCATGTTCTGCTTCACCATTCTCTCACTCATTTTCATCTTTCCCTGAACACCGAACCTCTCACTACCTCTCTCCATCGATCCCTCCATGAACAAAGAATGAATCATTCTTAATGACTAATCTTCAATGAAATAGAAAACCACTATACTCTAAGTGTTCAAATATAAAAACTACATGTTTTGCTGAAAGCAAGAGAAGGTTTTGCACTGAAAATAAAGTTTTAAATGTTGGATTTGGTTTATATGTTATTACACTCACTTCCAGAGGAAAGAATAATGATGAGCAAGCTTGTGTTTTGAGTGTGAGACACACATGGTTTTAGTTCCATGAGGAGAGTGCCTGTGGTCTCGTCTCAGCACAGCACAGAGCCGAGTGTGCCGAGACTAACGCCAATGACAGAAAGCTTTAAGCGGGACGAACAAATCGATGCTGGGGAATTCAGGCTGTATATAGTGTCTGCTCCCTTGCCTTCAATAAAATATGAGCTGTATAATCAATCCATGGCAACAATTCCATTTGAATTTTAATAAAACTACACAGACACCATATGTTGAATATATAACCCTCTGCCAAATGCATATCACAGCAACCTTATGCACCCATGCAAACCCACACACATATGCAGAGACTCACACACACGCATGCACGCACGCACGCACAATTACAGACACACAAACGCACACATATGCAGAGACTCACACACACGCATGCACGCACGCACAATTACAGACACACAAACGCACACATATGCATGCACGCACGCACAATTACAGACACACAAACGCACACATATGCATGCACGAGCGCACACGCAAGCACACTCACAAACCAAAACACACAGACAAATACACAGAACAAACAACCAACAAACAACACACAAAACAACCACACACGCATGCATACGCGCACACACACACACACACACACTCACACACACACATATTCACACACACAGCTGGCTTATAACGACACCTGGGTCTCTCCAGTGCACTCACCTTCTGGCATGTAAGATGCCAAGAATTCTATGATTGCGAACTTGTAAATGATTTGCTGAGATGCTGTTTGACAGGCAGCCAATGGTCTTTGGCCAGCCCTGAGGTGGTGAGACAGGTAACCTGGCAGCCAAGTGTTGGACAAATTGTTGCCTCTTATGTTTAAAGTCTGACAGCCCCGAAAATAAATTACTGCTGTCCAGACAGGGCATTATAAATGACCAGACCAGCACCTGTACAGCCCACTCGGATGAGGGACGGGTTTCGCAATATTCCTCAAATGATAAAATCTGCCACTTCAAAGCTCCTTGGTGACCTGCCAGAGTCATTCAGTCACCGTGTTCAAAACCCTGGACATGTAAAGCGCACCTCACTCACAGAAAATCACAGTTATTACGCCCTGCCCCCGTTCAGCCAGAGACGCTCTGTACAGCCTGTGCCTGCAGCCACAATGGGGGACAGAATGGTCTGGATTTCAGACAGACGTTTTTTACCTCGCAGCTGCAGCCAATTATGGGCCAAAGTGCTGTGACAGACAGGTGACACAGAGGGTGGGAGTTCATGTATCAGCTCTGACCTGCTCATGAAGCAGATGACAGCATTTGGGTGTTTAACAGTGTTGAGGTGTTTGTGTAGCAGTGTTGGGCTGTTTGTGTGACAGTGTTGAGTTGTTTGTGTAGTGGTTTTCTAGTGTTCAGGGAACAGTGTTTGGGTGTTTGCTTAGCAGTGCAGAGCCGTTTGTATAGCAGTGTTTAGTGTTTGAGTAGCATTGTGTGGGCGTTTGTGTAGCGGTGTTTGGGCATTTGTGTAGCAGTGTATGGGTGTTTGTGTAGCAGTGCTGAGTGTATTGTGTTCCAGTGTTTGTGTTTCAGAAGAGCCGGCTGCCCTGCTGCTCTAAGACCAGGCTCAGTTGCTCAGCCGCACGGGGGTGTGGGGGGGGGGGGGGGGTGTCGGTCACCATGTGTTGCGTGCTCACATGGTCAGAGACCTGCAGAAGGGGAGGGACACAAGCTGTACAAGATTTACCTAAAAGACACAGCTAAATCCTCAGCAGACCTGCCACTGCCCTCACTCACATTACAATGACCACACAGCACCATTTCAATAACCGCATTCATTACAGTCCAGCATTCTGATCACATATCAGAATCCATAATTAAAACAGCCACATATTATATTCCCGCATTATCAACAACCACATGTCATATTCCAACGTCTCAGAGCCCACAGCAGCAGATATCCAAACCAGAATAAATCTGGAAAATGAGCGTATTTCTCCAATTCTGAATGAACTTACTTGAGGAATTTCTGATACAACACAATCTGTAAGAGCCTGTGTAAGCATGGTAACACTGCTCCACCTTCACCACCCTCTTCCGGAGCCGAGCATTTGGGGGAGGGGGGGGTGGTACCTGAGCCTCACACAGCCAGGCATGTGGGTGAGGGGATGTGGGGGTTTGAGGTGTACCCCCCTCTCCACCACCTCCCTCTGTCCTACTTTCCACTGGGGCCCCACACCCAGCCCAGCAGATCACAGATATTACACTGGATCTCTCTTCACCCAGACCTATATGTCACACACACACTACACACACACACACAAAAACGGCTTCCACTTCCTTAAAGATTAGCCCAGTCAAATCAGGTCAGCAACAGAAACGTTGACCCACCAAAGGTCTGTTACCCAGCGCTGAGTTTCTGAGCCTGTGTGATGTACGTTTATCCATTAATCATTCCTGACCATAGCACTAAATAACTAAACAATCATCCAAAATAGAAATTTCATTTTTCATGGCTTTTCGCTACAGCTGCTTAATTAATTTAACACATTTAAGCATATTTTTCCCACATCTGACTGAGTTTACAGGGGGGACGCAGTCCCTCTGGATAAGGCTGGCTGGTGAATGATAGATGATATACTGCATCCTGACGTGAGCCAACTCTTCTTTAAAGCTCTTCCCCCGATCACTCAGACTAACACCTGAACTGAAAAGACGGTGACTGCTATCATTAGTGGTAGTCTGCCCAGGGAGGTGAAACACCCCTGCATCACCCGGGAAACGGAAACTCACCTGGATGTAGCGTAGCGCGCTGCGAAGGACGCTTAGGTTGGACGTTTTCTTCTCATCGACGGTGGGGACGGTCTTCTTCAGGGTCTCAAAACACTCCTTCAGATGGGCTCGCCTGGAGGGGGGACATTCAGCCTTCCCATCATGCTCTGCATTGTGACATCACTCAACAACACCATCAACACCTGAGACAGGTACACACCTACAGCCTCACATATACACACAGCCACCTACTTCTGCATACACCGGCTTCAACTAAACCACACACTTTTACACACCTGTGTGTAGGTGTCTGAATCCACATACTCTTACTACTACACATTACAGTATTCCCACACGGACCTGTGATGGAGTAAGACACTCTGTGTTCTTTGTTATTGCTGTTTTGGGCATACCATAACAACAGTGCACAGGTTACGAGATCAGCCAAAACATTTGATTATTCTACAGTCTGACTCATCAATACTGACTCATCAATGCGAGCATGCCAGCAGAGGCCTCACTTCACAGACTAAAGCTCCCACTGATACTACACCAGGGCCTCTGGCCAATTTGTGATATTAATAACTGTCAATGCCAATCAGTCTGCAGTGAAACCACTCTGGGTGCAGCGGACTGCAGGTCAGTAAATGTGTGAAACCCCTTTGGGTGCAGCGGACTGCAGGTCAGTAAATGTGTGAAACCACTCTGGGTGCAGCGGACTGCAGGTCAGTAAATGTGTGAAACCACTCTGGGTGCAGCGGACTGCAGGTCAGTAAATGTGTGAAACCCCTTTGGGTGCAGCAGACTGCAGGTCAGTAAATGTGTGAAACCACTCTGGGTGCAGCGGACTGCAGGTCAGTAAATGTGTGAAACCACTCTGGGTGCAGCGGACTGCAGGTCAGTAAATGTGTGAAACCCCTTTGGGTGCAGCGGACTGCAGGTCAGTAAATGTGTGAAACCCCTTTGGGTGCAGCGGACTGCAGGTCAGTAAATGTGTGAAACCACTCTGGGTGCAGCGGACTGCAGGTCAGTAAATGTGTGAAACCACTCTGGGTGCAGCGGACTGCAGGTCAGTAAATGTGTGAAACCACTCTGGGTGCAGCGGACTGCAGGTCAGTAAATGTGTGAAACCCCTTTGGGTGCAGCGGACTGCAGGTCAGTAAATGTGTGAAACCACTCTGGGTGCAGCGGACTGCAGGTCAGTAAATGTGTGAAACCACTCTGGGTGCAGCGGACTGCAGGTCAGTAAATGTGTGAAACCCCTTTGGGTGCAGCGGACTGCAGGTCAGTAAATGTGTGAAACCCCTTTGGGTGCAGCGGACTGCAGGTCAGTAAATGTGTGAAACCCCTTTGGGTGCAGCGGACTGCAGGTCAGCAAATGTGTGAAACCACTTTGGGTGCAGCGGACTGCAGGTCAGCAAATGTGTGAAACCCCTTTGGGTGCAGCGGACTGCAGGTCAGTAAATGTGTGAAACCACTCTGGGTGCAGCGGACTGCAGGTCAGTAAATGTGTGAAACCACTCTGGGTGCAGCGGACTGCAGGTCAGTAAATGTGTGAAACCACTCTGGGTGCAGCAGACTGCAGGTCAGTAAATGTGTGAAACCCCTTTGGGTGCAGCGGACTGCAGGTCAGTAAATGTGTGAAACCACTCTGGGTGCAGCGGACTGCAGGTCAGTAAATGTGTGAAACCACTCTGGGTGCAGCGGACTGCAGGTCAGTAAATGTGTGAAACCCCTTTGGGTGCAGCGGACTGCAGGTCAGTAAATGTGTGAAACCCCTTTGGGTGCAGCGGACTGCAGGTCAGTAAATGTGTGAAACCCCTTTGGGTGCAGCGGACTACAGGTCAGCAAATGTGTGAAACCACTTTGGGTGCAGCGGACTGCAGGTCAGCAAATGTGTGAAACCCCTTTGGGTGCAGCGGACTGCAGGTCAGCAAATGTGTGAAACCCCTTTGGGTGCAGCGGACTGCAGGTCAGCAAATGTGTGAAACCCCTTTGGGTGCAGCAAACTGCAGGTCAGTAAATGTGTGAAACCCCTTTGGGTGCAGCGGACTGCAGGTCAGTAAATGTGTGAAACCCCTTTGGGTGCAGCGGACTGCAGGTCAGTAAATGTGTGAAACCCCTTTGGGTGCAGCGGACTGCAGGTCAGTGACTCGCAGAGGGATCGAGACTCACCTGTTTTTCTCCAGCTTATTGTGAACCTCTCTGGTTCCTGCCCTGTGAACACAAAATGAATCACACCATAAGGGCATGAGCAGGAGACGGCGACCTACTGCCATGGCAGAGCCGTTAGCAAGCTCTCCTGCAGCACTGTGTGTGTGTGTGTGCCACTGTGTGTGTGCGACTGTGTGTGTGTGTGTGTGTGTGTGTGCGACTGTGTGTGTGTGTGTGTGTGCGACTGTGTGTGTGCGACTGTGTGTGTGCAGGAGACGGCGACCTACTGCCATGGCAGAGCCGTTAGCAAGCTCTCCTGCAGCACTGTGTGTGTGTGTGTGCCACTGTGTGTGTATGTGTGTGTGTGTGTGTGTGTGTGTGTGTGTACGAGATAGCACCGTCTCCTGATGCTAACTTACTGACTGCCTTCCTGCCATAGCTTGTTGCAGGTTGGCTAATCTTACTTAAAGGGCTGGTGTGGGCAAATGTTCAAAAACATCAGCCAATCACGGTCTTCAATCAGCTTCTTCTGGGCTGGAACAACTAATTGTACCCACCATGGCCCTTCTTGGAAAAGACTTACTAGTAGGAATTGATAGTGAGAAACTACACTTATGACGCTACATATCCATTAATACAGCAGCACCAAGCTTAAGCCAGTCTTTTTTTAAATGGAGATCTTCAGACCAACAGCAGAGACAGAAATAAGCACCATCAACTCAGTCACATGACCAGAAGCCAGAGGTCACTCACCCTCCTGGCCTCTTCTTTGCATCCAAGTTACGTGGGTCATCTATTGCAGCAGCAGGGCGGAGGGCAGGACTAGGGGGGGGCTGTGGTTTAGGCTGTAAGAGTGAGACATTCTGGGAGGCTGGGGGGGCCGGGGCAACAGTCTGGGGTGGAGATGTTGACTCTTCCTTCACATGAGGAGCCAGCTGGGGGCGCTGTTGCTGTGGAGGTGGGGCTGGGATGGAGTAGGTGTCCTTCCTGGGGGGGCTGGGCTGGGGGTCAGTGGGAGGGGGCAGGGCAGTGACAGAGGGGGCGGGAAGCAGTTTGGGGTTGGCTGACAGCACAGGGATTGGTATGACTGTGATGGGGACTGAGGATGGCAGGGTAGGAGGAGCAACAGAAGTTGGGTATGGTTCTGGGCAGGACTTGCCCCCCCAGGTCACATGGTTGATTCGTACTGGCTGCACCAATGAGGTGACCTCTGCACGCCTCTGCTCCGCCTCCTGACTGAGGCGCAGTTTCTCCCTCAGCTCATCTTCCTCTGTGAAGAAAGGACACAATCATCAGAGATCACCAACACACCCCTGCTGTGACATCACAGAGCCAAGACTCCTACTGTGACATCACAGTGCCCAAAAGTTACATTCAGGATTCTAATTAATGGCTCTGGTTACATTATAGCAACTACAGACTGTTATGTCCTCACAGGACCTGAAGACTACTTTCTCCCTGTAAAGATGTCTAATCGCCATGGAAACAGCAATGTTATAAATACCACACAGAGGTAAGTTCACCAAAGCAGTTAGGATTTTCACAGCCTGTTTGATAACTGGTCCAAATCACTGAGTCACTGATACTGATTGGTTGCTCCTCCCATTTTTTGTTCAGTTAAATCTCTCTCCCTCATCAATAGCTCCAGCTCCAAATACAGACTCTGCTTGAATTATGAATTATTAACCATCAATTATGGTTACTAATTATGAGTTATATAGCAGAAAACATGAAAGGACTGAACATATACTGTGGATCAGAAAGGGTTTAGAAAATTTAATGTCAAGTCTGAAGCTGGTCTTTAGAACATGAGTTATGTGCAGTAAAGAGTGCAGTCACATTACACTCTTTCCTTACAGGAGAAAGCCTTTGCAGAAATGGCAAGTCCATAGTGTGAATGTTCAGAACCAAGAATATGAGGCACACAAGTTCAGGAGGGATCAGTCCAAGGCTTCTGCATGACCTGCATTCACTAGCACACAAAACAAATGACAGGCTAACATGAGAAACAGGAGGGGCTTAGCCTCTTAGGGTCCTCAGCCTCACTACAGCAGCAGAACTGAAGCTGTGCCCTGGGTGAGGGTAATGAAGGTGTGAACCTCATTTCCACTGACACCCAGCACAGGGAGAATTTAGCCCAGATAGAGCCTAATGCCTGCAGGTGTGGTACAAACCAGCCCAAAACAGCAGCATGCATAGATTGTCTAATCTGGGGGGAGAGCAGAAAAGATTCAGAAAGGGCACTTCAAAATAAAACAGTCCACATTTATGAGTGATTAAGAGGGGCACTTTAACACCCAGAGAGAGACCCCCCCCCCCCCAAACAACGGCCCAGCGGGCTCCGCGATGAGACGGCGGGACATTGTGTGCTGTACCGAATACAACTTTTACTAAAACTTAAGTTTGGCGGGGCATCCAGACCGAACTCGCGGTTCCTGGATCTGCAAGGCAACACTAATCCTGTTTGAAATTCTCTCCTTTCCTTCACGGCCAGCAGCACTGCGGCACACAAAGGGCACAAAGCAGGCTCAGCAGCGTATAATTCCCCATAAAAGCCGGAGCGGAGCGGCCCAGTAACGCCCTTCCACGAAGCAGCAGTTATAGCATTTAGCACAGGAGCAGCGGGGGGGGGGGGCACACTGTCCTAGTTTCTCGCCACTGTGACCTGCACCAGTGAGCGCGGGGACAGAAAAACACCGGAGTCTGGAGGGTGTGGCCCGTGAGCACGTGGTCGCGAGGGGAGGGACGCTGAGCACGCGGTCGCTGCTAGTAGGAGTGGACCTTTCTGACACGTCATCTGCGGACGGGGAGCCAAACCCTTTCTTCAGATGTGGAGACTCGCACGTATAGTTCTTTTTATTAGGAATAGCTTCAAAGTGATGCAAATCATCCATCTAAACAACAATTCCTCCGGGAATCTGGTACCACCATAGCAGATGAGCTACAGTATTTCAAATGAATTTGCAGTCTTACAATGAGGAGGAGTTAACACAGCAACAGGGAAGTAGGTTGAAACCGTGCGTCATATGATACCCGGCTATGTCAGGTCATTATGTAAAGGCGAATCGCTGCGCTCGCACGTTTGCTACCGCCCTTTAAATGTAAACCTGGTATTCATTTTAAAACATACAATGTTCAACACTGTGACACATGATATGGATATATTCATCCAGTGAACAAACTAGGCAACATTTGGCTTTCTAATTCTGGCTGGCTCGCCAGTTTCCACGTATGATCTCCACACGTAATTGCAAGATTTTCTGAAAATTGGTGAATAACACTATATATACTGGAAAAATTCCGCTCAGAGATGAATAGCAAGACACAAATCATATTCGTGACAAAACCCAGCGCTGGACACTTCTATGCAGCTAAAATGACGCATATTCCACATACAATGCAGCTCAAATTCTGCACATTTTATGATTAAAAAAATACCACACTGGTAATCTATGCAGCAAGTATTAGGCGATTCATGGTTTACAGAGCGCATAAATCGAATCTGTGCACCGCAACAGAGAGCTCCAAGAATAACACGGATTACTACACCCGGAAACCGTGTTGAAATGGCTCAGCCAGCTCGCTGGTACATTCGAAGACGCAGACACACTCCAGTTTGTGCTATACAGATTAAATGTATTTCGTTGCCATTAAATCACAACTATTTGAAAGCAGTCAAATAAAACAACCAAAAGAAAAGTCAATTATTCCACAGCCAGATTTTTTTTTAATCCGTACTTCAGATACTTCTGTCTTTAATGTGTACCCTTGCAGTACATTTATGGCCAATTCTGATACACCGTCTTTACAAAGAACCGAGAAAACTGTGACATTAGTCATAACTGGCTTTAATAAGATACTTGGTTTCCAGTGGCTTTCAATAGCGCTGGAAATTACCGCCCCCTCCCTCTGTGCCCCCAGCCCCCCTCCCTTACCACGTGTTTTCTGTTGTTGCAGGGCTTGCCATTCCAAAAACTTGGCTGCTTCTAAAAGCGTCTCGATGTTCATCTCTTGCCCGTAAAATAACGTTAACTCAGTCTTGTGAGTAAGGATATTTACTGAGGTGTCGTCTCTATTGTAGTCTCACGGGATCCCCTTCCAGCCAACAGAAGCAGGAAAACGGAACCGGATCCCCCTCGTAAGAAGTCTTCTACACACGTAAAGGGGTGAGAACAAGATGGCGATGAGAGTAACAGAAAACACAACACGGCAAAAGCCAGACGGTTCAAGCCCGCCTACATTTTACCGTCCCTCCCCGATATACAAAATACGGAAAATGGTCTCAAAACTGGACTTTAGAATTGGCATGTTAGGCAATAGTGTCCTTGGGTGGTCAAATGCAAGAATGCCCCCCTGTGGCTCTGATGTCCATTTAGAAAACAGGAACTGATCCATTAAATCAGCAGCTGTATTTTACGCATGGCAACATACCGGGTTTGATGCTGAATTAAAATAATTTTACTAAAAATCAAACACATCACTAATCCCCCTAGAAGTACACCCTCCTCTACTTACACACATGTTCCTGGCACTGTTTGACATTTCTGGAAGTGCTCTTTGTTAGTCACAGTCAGGAGGGCTGTCCCGCTGAGGTGGATGCTTCCAATCTTGTCAAAAAGTGTCCCTTTCATTGTTTTTGACCATTTTTGGACCACGCGGTAGCCACACGTCTGGTAAACAGACAGGATGTGAGCTACATTTTCACGAATTTATTGGTAACAGTGCCATTCTCTGAACTTTGTGATCACTGTTCGTTTGTTGCTCTTTTTGAATTCATTATTCATGTTCCCTTAATAAGTTCTATAGCCTAATATACAGCAGATTTTTTGATTCCAACTGTTTGAATTTGGGAAAACAGGCCTAAGGAGAATCTCAACAATCACTTTCGGTTTAACTAGTAATATCCATTTATTTTTACAAAACACTCCGCTTACAGTATTGTAGTTTCATTGACCTAAATTTTTATGTTATGTTATGGCTATGCCCTATGTGAGTGTCTGCTACATGTAAACATTGAAATCAAACACATCATCATCCTCTAGTTGAATCAGAGTGCTAAATATCATGATTATTATTATTAGTAGTAGTAGTATTACAACATGTTTGGGTGATCGGTGGCTTTTTCAAAGAAGCACTAACTGTGTAACAGGTGAGTACAGGTAAACAACTAGCAGAACTGAAGCTGTGCTGCATTTTGGCTCAGGAAGCTCAGAAACAGCCTTTTCCATAGGCATCATAATAAGTGGCATACATCCCAAAGACAGCGGGTGGGAGGTGAAAATGTGGGAGTAATGTAATGGAAATAATCGCGATATTGGCCTCGATGTTTTTTAACGGATATTTACAGTCAAAGACAGCTTGTTACTGGTTAACAGGTGACGGGGCCATGGTGCTTGGAAATCCGAGAGCCGTGTTTTAGCTACAGCCCTTTTCTGCGGTAAATTTGCATTCAGCAAGAACATGTCGATCCCCGGCAACCAATCAGCGTGGAGAACAACAAGGCATGGCGACTGTACACATGGACACCAGTTAGTGCGGCTCATTTGCATAGGGAGCTCCGCCTTATGTCTCGGGATCTTTCAATCAAACAGGAGAAGTTCTTCCGTAGCCACACCCATCCCACGTTGCTTATGTGCTACAGAGTCAGAGATAGGCTCGCAGTGAAACCCGAGTCCGTTTGGGGTTCCTACTTTAATATTTAGGGATACGCTTGTTCTTGACAAAAAATACGTATTCGCTTCCTATTAGAGGAAGAACGTTCATGAAAAGTTGGAAACATTGTCTGTAACGGGAGCATCTTGGCAACATTACTAAGTGTTTCTCTTTTGTTCTCAAAACGACCAATGTCTGATTTTTCAGTCGCTTTGCGTTTCAGACGCAGTTTTTCTGGCATGTACATGAACTTATTTACTACTCCTCTTTCACAATCTAGGGCGCGGCGCGGGAACATGTCGTTTTACTGCCCCGCACAACCCGAAGCCGCGTGGTGTAGGGCGGAGCTACTGGAATTCAGAGCACGCATTTAAAGGGAAAAGGGTCTGCTTTCCGCTTACACTGTATTTTGTATCAATATTGCAGCCAATTCGCTCGTTTGAAATTAACATCAGTGGCCTGTCTTGTGCGCTTATGTTACGCAAGCTGATCCATATTTTATAATATCAGAATCTGCACATATAATCCATTCACAAGAACCTCTCCCTCTCTCAAAATTATGTAGGCCTTTAAAGTTTGCTTCAGTTAGTTTAAACAGCAAACAAGACTACACCAGCACACTTCATTATCTGGACAGTGGGGATGGACGTTAGTTTTTAATGGCTGCTAACAGTGTGTGTGTGTGTATGTGTGTGTATGTGTAAATTGGTGCAGAATGATCTCCTGTCAGCAGAGTTAAAGGAGGGCTAAAGAAGTGTATGGCTGTCTCCTCTATCAGAATGTCTCTCTCTGTAGTGCTGTGTGTCACTCTGCCCTGGGAGTATGGATCTGTAAGGGACATAGGGTCATCTGTTAGATACTACCAAATACTTAAGGTTTAAAGTGAAGCTGTGTTTAAAACCAATGTCAAGCATGTCTATTAATCACATCCAATTGACAAAATATCCATGTGAAAATGACTACAGCAGCTCTGCTGCTTGAATAGAGTCCCTCAGTGGGTCTCGTTGTTTTTAGCTGATTGCTGAAGCTATTCACTGCTGTTCTATGGCTGTGACTCTGGGGCAGTTTTTCTGATGTATTTGAGCAGGTATGGATGGGCAAGTTTGACTGAATGTAGATTTAATGTGCAATATGTCATCTGATTTTCTATTGTTGTAATGTGATTGTATCATTTTTATTTTGATATACACTCACCAAGAAACCTTAAATTATATAATTGCTAAGATGTACCTTCAGATCACCTGAACCGGTAGCCATGACGCACAAGCTTGCTGTATTAATAGGTTAATCACGTGCCAGTCACAATAGTAACGCAGTAAGTTGGTGTTCCACAGGACCGGTAAGAGAATTCCCTCAATGCCAGCACATACATTAGAGGAACTGTACTGTAGGCAGACTAACGGCTACTCCCCTCAAACCCACTGTCTGAAACATTACGCTTGGTAAACAACTCATAATGGACACGTGTATGTGTGTGTGTGTGTGTGTGTGTGTGTGTATGTACATACATATGTGTGTATGTGTATGTGTGTGTGTGTGTTTGTTAAAGAATGTTTACAACTGACAAAATTTCACTAGGTATTCACACTTGGGTTTCTTCTTGAAAGTTATCCTTTGAATTTCCATGAGAGGACACAGCAATCTGAAACCTAATTTCAAAAACACTGACAGAGAGCAGGAAGTGACACAGCAGTCAGGGTTAGCAGGAAGTGGCTGTACTCGTATGCATACGCAAACATCAGCTCTGACACGTTCCAATAAACAGTGCCATCTTGTGGGTTGGCTTGGAAATTGCAGTCCAACTTGTCAAGGTGTTTGATGTCTGTACTGTACACTGCATTGTAAACATGCTGCCTGTATAATATGACATGTTTAGCAGAGGCATTTGTTAGACGGAAATGTGTCCTGTTAAATGACTGTATGTTGCAGTCCCCAGGGTTGCTGTCTCTTAGTCCCATGTGCTGCTTTGCAGCTGTGTTTCAGATCCCGGTTTGGGCACATTCCTGCATTTAGGTCCCACTGTGTGAACTAAAGAGTTAAAAAATAAACACAACATGTGAGGGGCAGCAGTGTGTTATTATGGCTAGGGAAGTGGACTTACAACTCAGAGCATGCAGGATCAATTCCCAGCTAAACGCTGTCATTTTGCCTTTAAGCACCGCTTCAGTACGGTATGAAGGGACAGTTTGAGTTTCTCCTGATAAGAGTCTCCACTGACTGCCTCAGTGTAATGGAATGTGTGCCAGCTCTCCTGGAAACTGGAAAAAGGGAAACACAGGCACACGCTGGCTGAAAGTAGCGCTCCTGTAAACTGGAAAAAGAGAAACACTGGCACACGCTGACTGAAAGACTGCGAGGGTCACTCCAGCGCCCACTGGACACACTGTGTCAGGGTCAGGGCTACACAAAATCACTCTCAATCCCCTGATTATCTGAATGCAGAAATCTGTCCGCGGGAAAGACCTGGGGCCTCGTTTAGCGACCTCGCCATACACACGTTTGAGCATAGACTGTGCCATAAAAACATGAACATGAAAATATGGTTTATAAATTTGATTAATGAAATTTTAACATAATGCTGAAATTGCATCAATTAATGGAAATATCAGCTCAAGTGTTTTACCAATTAAAAGTCTAATAGCTGCATTTATCAACCAAAGACACACAGAAAATCTCACTTCATTCACAAAAAAACTGTTTATATAATACCACAATACTATCATACTTGAAGACTCTAACCTTTTTACATTTGATTTGCTTGGCTTTTTTTTAAAGATCACACTGATTCAATGGTCTCATTTTGTGCTTAAATAGTTAGCTTTTTTTAATGATCAGCATGCTAAGTAATTCTATCAACGTTTAGGGAGAAATATGTTTCTTGGATAGCTATGACACAGGAAAGTGTTGCTAGTATACAGAACATTTATCACAGAAAAACCACCAGAGAATTTTCTTGAATAGCCACATCTAATTGGAGTCCCACCCACACAAGTTGTTGCATATTTATATATACATTTTATTTATAAAGTGGGGGCAGTGACGTGAATAAAAGTAGCAGCCATACCAGTAATGTCCACACGAGGGAGCCCTTCCCCGGCTTGTCTGTGTCTCGGGGATGACATCAGCGCTGCTTCTGTGCGCTGGAGACCGCGTGGAGCCGCTCAGCCCGGGCTGAGACTCACTGTAGACACACGCACACGTGCACATGCAGGAACATGCACACACACGGGCACACCCACATACACACGCACACAAACGTATGTGCACGCGTACGCATGTGCACACACACTTACGCACATGAAGAAACATGCACACACACGGGCACACACACTTACGCACATGAAGAAACATGCACACACACGGGCACACCCACATACACACGCATACAGGCACACATGCACGCACACTCACACTCACACACAGTGTGGGGCCCAGGTGTGACATCTGCAATCAGCTCTAATCAGCCGCCCCCACCCCCACCACCACGCCACCCCACCCCACCCCACCTCAGCAGTCTTACCCCACTGTGCTGGTGACAGTCCCAGTGGTCTTGGCACAGATTCGGCAATGGGGGTGGGGTTGGGGGGGTGTCTCCTGTACAGCTGGTCCCCCTGGGGGGCAGAGCAGCCATGGGTGGAGCTGTATTTGTAAAGGTTTATTTGTCTGCCAATTAATTAAACAAACTGTGCCCCTCCCCAATACTCAACCCTCTGCTTATTCCGCTTCCTGGGTTCTTACAGGGAAATTATACATTTCCATGGAGATTACATCTTCTTACAATATTTGCATACTCATGAGAATGAGTATTAGCATATGATGGAGACTGAGATTGTAAGACTTTTTGGGTGGAATTTGTTTGTAGAGAATGGTTAAAAGCTGAAGAGGAGAGAGACATAAAGGGACAGAGAATGATGCAATTTGGATGTTGCACTGGATCGAAACAAGATATTGAAGCGCTCACATAAAAATATGCAATCAAAATGAAAAACCCTGCTCCGATTTTCACAATGAGGGAAGAACCAGCTTGATTCCTGTTCCATTTATTCATGTCTGCAGACACACCATTTTGGTGATTTTATTAGTCCTCTGTGTGTGTTCAAGCTAAAAACTGTCTGACGTACATGACACTGATCTGACAAAGAGGAATGTCAATTACAGCTTAGAGAGAAAGAGAGATTTCTCAATTACAGTCTTTTACTCCGAGGGAGCTATTAGACAGTTTATTAGACAAAGGGAGGTTTCCCCATGAGAGCCGGTCAGACAGAAGCAGGTTTCTCTGTTAGACAAAGGGAGGTCTCTAGATCAGTTGCACAGGTGTGCTTGGAGATCCCAGAGTGGTACACCAGTTAGATTGGACATGCATTTGCCTGGTCATGCCTGAAACCATCTGGGCATTGGTTTGGGTCAGAAGGGGGCCAGTCAGGGCCCTCCCTGCTGTGCCAGCCAGCCTGCCTGCCAGACCCCTCTCCCTGGGAGCAGATTGGGCCGGACCCTGGGCACACTGCTCCCTCCTCTGCATTTACACCCATCTCAGAGTCTGCCGCAGCACCGCGATCTGTCTCCATGGAAACCGTCCGTGAAACACACACTCACGCACATACACACACACGCGCGCACACACACACTCTCTCTATCAGATCTGGACTGATGGAGGAGTGGCTAGGGTACGATGACATCATACTACCCCCAGCTGAGAGAGAGAGAGAGAGGGAGGGAGGGAGGGAGAGACTGATTTTTGATACTTCTATTGTTGAAACATCACAGTAAAAATTAAATTCAGTAAAAGAGTACCAAGCACAGTAAATCTACCCGACAAGCACACCAGACATGGCCACAACTTACCAAAAAATATAAAAACATTTAATCTCCTCATCAACCACACATATTGTATCCCCAGTACAATAATTGAAGTTTGCCGGTGGATTGTAGTAATCAGACTGTACTGTGAGCAGTGCAGAGATAGTACCCCTCAGTGTGCTTACTTAATCACTTCACCTCCACTCTGAATTCAGTTTGTCCTTGCGAGACAGAAAGGTTTGAGAAACAGAAAATGGCATGAAGCAGTCCTGTACCTGTTTTTAAAAGATGTCATCTTGGGTCCAGGAAGCCTTATAAAGATCAGAGCACAAATAGTGTGCAAACTGAACATGGGGTGTCCATCATTCTCATCTCCCATTAGTCCCTCCTTCTGCCCTGTGAGTAAACCTCCACAGCGCCTCTTGCAGGTGACTGTGAGTACACCTCCACAGCGCCTCCTGCAGGTGACTGTGAGTACACCTCCACAGCACCTCCTGCAGGTCACTGTGAGTACACGTCCACAGCGCCTCCTGCAGGTCACTGTGAGTAAACCTCCACAGCGCCTCCTGCAGGTCACTGTGAGTAAACCTCCACAGCGCCTCCTGCAGGTCACTGTGAGCAAACCTCCACAGCACCTCCTGCAGGTCACTGTGAGTAAACCTCCACAGCGCCTCCTGCAGGTCACTGAGTAAACCTCCACAGCGCCTCCTGCAGGTCACAGGTCACCTGCCACGCTGTAGGCAGAGGTTGTGCAGTTGATTTGTCTTCCTCACCTGCCTCTCAGGTTTAAAACATGAAGAGGTGCTACAGAGCAGCGAGCAGGGCAGTGTGAAGACGGAGGATCTGTACACAGAATTTCCGGCATAAACTGTGACAGGGGATGGTATGAAAGACCACATTATAACGAGGCCATGATCTATAAAAGCCACTAGAGAGATAAACCACTTCATTATTCTATTAACCATGATGACCCCGGAATAAGTGTATCACCCCTGCTTCTCTATCCACTCATTTTAATCCATGAGCACTGTCTCCTGGATGGGTGTTAAATCCTAAATACATCAACGGGAGTGACCTGATGCCAGACATCCCATAAACACACGTACAGAGGTCTAATGAGCTCCATCCCCATTCCACAGAGTAATGCTTTTTGTTCCAGCTCTTTCTCTGCATAGTCACAGTGTTATCATAACTAAGGTTTCATATCTCTAGTCTCAAACAGTGAAACAAATTTCCCTGCCTTTAACAAAGCTTCTACTAAAAGCAGTATCAATGTTTAACATCAAAACATGATTTTCATCCAGAAATTTTCATTGTGATTGCTCTAATCTAATTTGCACCCCATTTTCTACACAATCGTATCGTTCATATCATTTTCACCCATTGTATCTTTAATTAAAAGTTAATACTGATAAATCCCCAACGTAAAAATAAAACCTGAAAATGATGTTATATTAAATATAAAACAATGGATACATTGTCTCCATAAATCTCTTGAGGGACAGTATTATGGACGGTCCCAGTAAAATTTATTGATTATGGATTACTCCTCTCTGCCCATACTTATCCTTAAAATATTTTTGTATTAAATAAGACAAACATAATGAACAAAGCATTCAGTGGAGAATAGCGCAGTTTCCTTGAATGCTGGCCTTTGGTGAGAATTTAACCCAGAAAACTAATACACTTTTTGAGGTGAAAAGGCTGCCATGTCCCCATCACACCTCTTTAATGGTGAAAACAACACAGCTGTTCCAAAGGCCTGCAGTGAGATGCTTCTCCTGGGACACAAATCTGGCGCTGAAGTGTGTAAAAAGAAGCAAGGCTTAGCGTTTAACAACGTCATTTCTATAAACACGGCACCCAATGCACACATGCAGACACAAGCTCAGTGTCCACTAGCAGCACGGAGGCCAGCGTCCCGTTTGCCAGTTCTCTACATGGTGACTCATTTTATGTTTCAACAGAAATTATGCTTTTATTATTATTTTTTACGGAGGTCCTCAGGTCTTCTCACCGGCACTCAAGTGGAAGTGGCTGGAAAAATTGGAACTCTCAGTAAAGACAGGCCAAAGTGTTAAAGCTGTGCACCCTCAGCCTCCTCCCTGTGTTAAAGCTGTGCACCCTCAGCCTCCTCCCTGTGTTAAAGCTGTGCACCCTCAGCCTCCTCCCTGTGTTAAAGCTGTACACCCTCAGCCTCCTCCCTGTGTTAAAGCTGTGCACCCTCAGCCTCCTCCCTGTGTTAAAGCTGTGCACCCTCAGCCTCCTCTCTGTGTTAAAGCTGTGCACCCTCAGCCTCCTCCCTGTGTTAAAGCTGTGCACCCTCAGCCTCCTCCCTGTGTTAAAGCTGTGCACCCTCAGCCTCCTCCCTGTGTTAAAGCTGTGCACCCTCAGCCTCCTCCCTGTGTTAAAGCTGTGCACCCTCAGCCTCCTCTCTGTGTTAAAGCTGTGCACCCTCAGCCTCCTCCCTGTGTTAAAGCTGCGCACCCTCAGCCTCCTCCCTGTGTTAAAGCTGTGCACCCTCAGCCTCCTCCCTGTGTTAAAGCTGTGCACCCTCAGCCTCCTCCCTGTGTTAAAGCTGTGCACCCTCAGCCTCCTCCCTGTGTTAAAGCTGTGCACCCTCAGCCTCCTCCCTGTGTTAAAGCTGTGCACCCTCAGCCTCCTCCCTGTGTTAAAGCTGTGCACCCTCAGCCTCCTCCCTGTGTTAAAGCTGTGCACCCTCAGACTCCTCCCTGTGTTAAAGCTGTGCACCCTCAGACTCCTCCCTGTGTTAAAGCTGTGCACCCTCAGCCTCCTCTCTGTGTTAAAGCTGTGCACCCTCAGCCTCCTCCCTGTGTTAAAGCTATGCACCCTCAGAAACCAGCTGTGGAGATTAACCCCATACCCATTATGAGACAGGAGTGACAGATTCCGCTCCCTCGCATGAACATGAGCGATCATGTCACTCACTGCTTTAATTTTTAATGCTGCTCCATCAGGCAACACCAGCGGTGGGAGCAATTTCCCTGCTTCTTACTTTTAATCCAATTTCTCCTCTGTCTCTCACACATGTGCCCCAAATACCACCCCTCCACCCCACCCCCACTTTTACTACGATGAGGCGTAGTGACTATACCTCACACACACACACACACACACACACACACACACATACACACTCTTCTGTCCTCAATAGCAGGGGTATTTATTCATGGCATTGGAGAGCTCTGGGAGAACCAGTTCAGATCCAAGGAACCAGGAGGGTGAAGACAGCCCTAACCAGCTGCTTTAACTGATGGATTAAATGCTGAGTCGCACCAAATGGCCGCACAGGCTGTGATTCTCCATGGGTAAGAGAGAATCCGCTGGACTGACGAGCAAATGTACGCCACAACATACTGCAGCATCAGTGTAGTATTATGGTCTGGAAGCTGGGTTTTCCATCAGAGGTTGTGCATTCAAACCCCACCCAGGGTAAAGCTGTGGTGCTCTTGAGCAAAGCACTTCACCTGAAAACTGCTGCAGTACAAATTTCCAGCTCTATAAATGGACAGTAAACTTTGTTAGTCACTCTGCATAAGAGTGTTTGCTGAATGGCTAGAATGTAAATGTGGCCCAGTTACACTCGACACAGTCCATAGACGTTTCTGGTTCTTGTTTCGTCAGGGTGTGATGTCAGAGATTTGAGCAATTATTATATCAGTGTAAACACACAGTTTCTGCTTTCAGTGCACACACACTCTGAGATGTCCCTCCATCTTTCAGCCAGGCTGGGGAGGAGCACTATGGCTATGGCTGTGCTCTGGGGGGAGTCTGAAATTCCTACACATTAATGAAAGTTCTGAAAACAGCAGGAGAGGAGAGGAGAAGAGAGGAGAGGAGAGCAGAGGAGAGGAGAGCAGTCTGTCACTCTGAATGGCTTTCTGTGCTCACTGCATTATTCATGCCCCAGTGTGGAGTGTGAGAGAGGGAAGGGGGTGAAACAGGCCTGCCTCTTCACTGCCTCTTTCCTGTCCTCCACTTCCACCTCCTCATCCCTCTTTTCTTAACACAAAACAGACAGGAAGTCAAACGCACCCCCACCCCACCCCACCCGACCCCAACCCCAAACCCAAACCCAGCCCTCCACCCGCTCAGCTTCACACTGAGACACTTAAGCATCTTTATACTACTGCAGCTGCCCCTTCTGCCAAACATATGCGTGCACGTGTGTGTGTGTGTGTGTGAGAGAGAGAGAGCGTGTGCGTGTGTGTGTGTGTGTGTGAGAGAGAGAGCGTGTGCATGTGTGTGTGTGTGTGAGAGAGCGTGTGCATGCGTGTGTGTGTGTGAGTGTGTGTGAGAGAGCGTGTGCATGCGTGTGTGTGTGTGTGTGTGTGTGTGTGTGTGAGAGAGAGAGCGTGTGCATGCGTGTGTGTGTGTGAGAGAGCGTGTGCATGCGTGTGTGTGTGTGAGTGTGTGTAAGAGAGCTTGTGCATTCGTGTGTGTGAGTGTGTGTGTGTGTCTGGGTTTTTAAAATGAACAGTTACACCTGAAGGACTTCAAGCACATGATATCAAACACAGATTTTGACTTAATTGTGCTGTAAATCGTGGCAGACAGAAATATTATCTTGAATGCGCACACCGACTGCAGGACTGTCTGCCTCTCAAGGCCAGCTGCGCCCCACTGCCCTGCCTGCTCCATAAGACAATTTAATATGGAATTGAAATACCCTGAACTGATAAATGATATATTTAATATGTATTACACAGGGCTGGGCCAGAGGTTATTTCATAGGAAAGATGAATATACAGTTTGTGGTGTGGTGATGCGTTAAAACCGTGGGGACTGTGCTGATGCTGTGTGCTTACCCCATGGCGTGAACCCTGGGGATGGGTTTGGGGGGGGGCTTTGGGTGGAGAGAGTTTAGTTGGCATGGCAACCCCCAAATAAATGCTAATAGGGACCCCTCTGGCTTAGCTTGGCACCCAGTCACAACACCAGAGAACTGGATACGCAGAAAGGCTGCACATCCAGGCTGCAGGCTGGGTGAAGTGCTGGGCAGTGTTCTGACCCAGTCCCAAAATCTGCCTCTTAAAACAGTGATGGATGAAATTAGGTCACATCAACACTGTGAGGGTGAAGCAACTCTCAGCTGTCAATCACTGAGCTATTTGAACCAATCAAACATGCTTTCCTCTCCAAAGCTGGTCAAAGGTCCAAATCAATGAGTGACTGATGCTAAGTGGTTGCCCCTGCTATTTCTGAGCTAATCAAACCTCACTACCATAAACGTTTCCCCTTTAGCCACCAAAAAGGGTGGCACTCATCATGTTTTTATGATTGAGGGCCACTAACCACTGGTAAGTGGCAAAAGGTTTATAAGATGGCAAATATAATAATTTTGAACATGCAAATCTGCACAGTCAGATACCTGGGAAGGTGAATATAGGGGCTGATTCAGGACCCAGTTATCGTCTGTGCCCCCCCCCCCCCCCCCAATTCTCCTTCCACTCTTGTTCTCACCTCAACCTGCACTGCAGTGCTGTCCCTGCACACCACGGCGCTATCTCTGATCAGCTCTGACAGGGCTATGGCCTGGCAACCTGGTGTTCCAACAAGCCCTCCTACCACACCAGGGAGCCAAGCTGGGGTGTGCTCCAATCCTATTGCTCCTCTCCTCCTTTCCTCCACTACCCCACTTCCACTCATCTCTGAGTAGGAAAGGAGGGAGGAAACAAGCGGAGGAGAGGAGGGTAGGAGGAGATGCTAAGAAAATTGGAAAAGCTAATCCACTTCCCCTGCCATCAGTATACTATGCTATCAGAATCATCATCAGTTCCCCTGACGTTGTCTACTGATGAAGTATAAACATTTTCACAAAGAAACCATTAAACCCTCTGCTACAGTAACATGCTCAGTTTTATGGGTTAAATTACCATTCGCAACTCAAAAACATGGCTATGTTTAAAAAAGCAAACAGTGCTGTTTGCCCATGAATGTAAATTGGCTGGTTACGGTTTACTGTTCTGGCACTTACATTTGAATGCTGGTAAATACGTAGTTGTGTTTTTCAACGTTTCAATGGTAAAAATATTCGGTGGGATGGTCTTTTAATCTGACGGTCTAATTGTGAGCTCAATGATGTCACCAAAAAATGTGAAAAGATTTCCGCGGTAGGATACAGGTAGGTATCCTGCGTTTGGAGGAGACATGGAAACGAGATTTAACCTACTTTGCTCGCCTCCTTCAACTTTGGAACATTGGAGGTAAGGGAGGACACACAGATCAGTTTGCAGGGCACAGGGGTTAGGTGGCTGTGGAGGAGGATATGCACCCATGGAATTCCTCCTGTACAAGCAGTAGGGCGGAGCCTCCAGGTGAGGACCCTGTGACTGAGGGCCAGACAGGTGTGGGGATAAAGAGGGGGTGAGGTTCCACCGTTCTCCAACTCAGTTCAGCACGTCCGCCCCCAGGTCTGACTCAAAACCCTGAGACTCACAATTCATTATTCACAACCCAGATTAACAATACATTATTCATACATCAGATTAATATTTAAATTGTCTAAAATGTAAATAAGCCTGTGTTAAACTGCATAACTTAACCAACCTGAGGTATGCAAGTAAATACAGGATTAGATAATAAATGTAGTCAAGTAAGGAAGGATAATTTTGATAAATAAAAAAAATAAAAGTAAACAACCTTCTGGTAGTGAAGTTCAGGGTCAGTTTTGTTTTTGACCTGCTTTAAAGACTCTCTGCAGAAAATGCAGCTACCGTAACCTCGTCATATTTTGGCTACAGACCTCCAGCTCACCACTTCCAAGTTTTAAAATTATATTAAACAGGAGGGTAATTCTTCCAGCTTCCCCAACTTAAAGACTGCATTAAAACTCTCACAACTTTAAACATGTACATAAAAGACACTGCTTTTCATCTGCAGTGTGTGTGTGTGTGTGTGTGCGCAAAGTGAAATGCAGCTAGCAGTGGCAGGGTTCTTCTGGTATGATTCAGTGAAGTTTGGCTGCAGTCTCTGGACTGCAGAGGGAGATTTGCTGCTTCACACAGAAGCTGATCCAAGGTGTGGGTGTGTCTCTCTGATCTTCCTACTGAGACTTTTCTCTTCCCATCTCTGTAGCGGTCTTGTTCAAAGTTCAAAACTTAACCCAACTGTGAAGTATATTTTGGTGGTCTTGGACCAGCTGGCCGGCTGGTTTACTGGTGGACCATGTCCATCACCGTTTCACTCTGCACACTCTCTCTGTGATGTCAGAGGGATGAAGATTTTACTTTAATACAAACAAAATTCCGACAAGTACCAGGGTACACAAACCAAACCAAAAAAAGGACTGAAAGAGACCAGTTTTTTTTACGGATGACTTTTAATTATGTTGCAAACAATGACATCCATATATACTGTTAACAAGTTGCTGTGTGGACAGTGAGACGATGTAAAGTGAAAATCCCACAGGAGCAGCTAGTCTGAAGTTCAGTCTTTACACAGGGCAACACGGACAGAGACAGACGGACAGACAGACGGACGCACAGCTGGAGGACAGACGCACAGACAGTGAGCGTCTGTCAACCTGCAGCGGGTTTTTTTTACATCAGGATTAAGATCTGCGCATGTAACCAGGTGAGAGCGGAAGCCCGGCCTCCAACCAGGTGCGAGAGGAAGCCCCACCCCAAACCAGGTGAGAGGGGAACCCCCACTGTGTCTTTAGCACAGGAGCTTGTAAAGGCCGAGCCCCAACAGGACAGACGGGACCCCAGGATAACATGGGACAGCATCTCCCACAGGACTAGTTTTTGGTTTCAGTTCAATTGAACACATTTACAGAGGACAGTATCCGCTTCAGACCGGCTCGTCAGCCTCCAGCACAAACGCACCGACCGGCACTGACACGATGACCCCCCACGTTCATCTGCTCCAACAGCAGGAACCACAGCGGCCAAACTGGGGGAGCTCCGGAGCTCGCCCCCTTCCACACATCCACCCCTCCACCTGACTCTCACCTGCATATTCAACACCCATCTGCAATACATCCACATGGGGGGGGCAGGCTTTGTGAAGAGTGTGTGTGTGTGTGTGTGTGTGTGTGCGTGCGTGTGCGTGTAGGTGTGTTGGTGGTGAAAGTGCACACACACCCCCACTGCCCAGCTGCTGCCCATAATTACTCTTTCATCAGAAGCCTGATTAAATGAGACCGGTCCACCTTCATTATTCTCTCTTTAATTACAGAGAGGCTCCATGGGGCTGGAGCAGGGGGAGCAGGGGGAGCAGAGGGGTGCAGAGGGGCGCACGGTGACAGGCCTGAGGGGACAGCATGCTGTAGGGACCACATTCAACAAATTCCCCCTCAACAACCCGAAACTGCACCGACACAATGGAGAGAGGGATGGGAGAAAGTGTGTATGAGAGGATGCGAGTGTGTGTGTGTGTATGTGCGAGCATGCACAAGAGTGTGTGTGCAGTGTGTGCGCTATGAGTGATGAGCAGCCTGTCATAATGACTGCATAATGTAGTGTGTGTGTGTATGAGCCAATGAGTGAGTGAGTGAGTGTGCAGTACTGTGTGTGAGCTTGTGTGAAGTAGAGTGTGTGTATTTTTCTGTACAGGGGACAGAGGCACCGATGAGTCCTGACGCTGCTCTACTCCATTCTAAACGAGCTGCATTACCATCAGAGCAACTGCTGAACACACAGCAGTCCCAAAGACTGCAATTCCCACAGTTCCCACGCAGCGCCAACAGCCCCGTCACATGATCAGAGCAAACCCCACTTGATGCATCTGCTAACACTGCCGATTCCAGTTGTTTTCATGAGCCTTAATGCACATTCAGTGCCCTCACAAACTGCTAGCTCAGTAAAAACTCTAAGGTCAAGCATATTAATATTTCATTTTTTTTTTCCTTATGCACACAATGGTTTCTCTTCCCATCAGGCATTGCACAAAACTGGGAATCAAAAGTTCTACTGTTGCCTAAATTTACACGTACGGAAACAAAGCTAGTTTCTGTTTTGGGCTTCAAATAATTGCCGTATTACTTCAAATAATTGCCACCTTGAAATAAACACTGCCCACAAACAGACACTGCAGTCAGTTAGATACAATGGATAAGAGGACTACGGCACAATATCTGGCCAGGAACCAGGCTAATCCAGCTCACTATATTCTGAACACCTGTAGTCACTGTACCCATATAACATAAATGTTGCAAGTTCGCTTCTATTTACATGCAGTATGAATAAATGTGTTATTTCTCCCTCAATAAAGCTTGCTAGTTTAGTGTATGTAGGTCGTAAACCCCAGCGATCTACACAGCAAGATCGCAGCTTTCACTGCTACCCACGTCACTGAGTCAAATCATGGAATGTGCATTTTAAATAATTTTCCTGCTGCTGATTAAAGACAGCAGTGTGCTGCAAACATGTAGTTCAAAATGCCTTGTATTACTGCTAATAGCTGCACCATTAAATAAACCCTGCCCACCAGTGGGAACCTCAGAGGTAATGAGGAGCCGATTATTAGAAGTAATACGGTAAATGTCAGTCCCCTGAATCTCCTCCAATAGGTGCGCTTCTCTAGATTTTCTCATCTTCTCCAAATGGGACTCATTTTCAGGGATAGTCAGACATCCTCAGAAAAACAGCTACTGAAAGGTAGGTCTTTGCCTGTATGTCTCTGGCTCCACCCACATCCTACTGAGCATGCTCAGAGACAGGCCCCTCCCCCTGGCAGCAGCAGGTTGAGAGATCAGACTCAGCAAGGAGTCACTGGGACTGCAGTTATACTATGCTGTCTGCGCAGGCAGGAGGCAGCACTTCAGACTTGCACAGTCCCCAATTCTTCAAAAAAAAAATTAAAAAAAAAAAAGTGGATCCAAGCAGCGGTTCTACCGACCCATCTCATTTGGACTGGACCCAACAAGACGTTCACCATGGCAAGTGAGAGAAGCCAGTGTTTCCGGGCAGCAGCCTGACCGGACAGTAAGAGAACAGCGAAGCAGAGTTACACAGCTATGGGTGCGCACTGGTGTTATTTCAGTAACAAACACCACGCACAACCCTGCTGTCCGTCACCCAGCCTTCTCTCTGCTCCATTCCCAACCCACGGAGGCACTCGCACACTACCACAATCAAGAGAAAGAAAAATCCTAAATTTAAAAATAAAAATGTACAGAGTAATGAAGAGGTGAGAAAGACACAGTCAGTATGTTAGCAGCTGAGTGCCCTGCCTCAATCACCAGTATCAGTATCTCCACTGTGTGCCCTAGCAGAGGGCAGGCTGGTTAAACCTATGGTACTCCTAGACAAAGTTAAGTCAATTTACAGTATACAATTTTGGATTCACCATGCAAGAATACTTTTTTTGTTTAACATTTAATAGCTCGATCTACATCCAGAATAATTTACATAAAAGGACAATAGTTATTTAAACAGCTCGATGGGCGTAACCATGGGGACTGAGGGCGTCCAGCGGGGTGGGGGTGTGGGGGCGGGGGCAGGGTTGTCATGGTGATGATCAGCGGCACTCCCACACTTTTACTGTCTGATCTACGCTGCCGGTGACGACATACGGTGCCGACCTGTGGAAATCTGCAGAGAAAGGACACAGTCACTGAGACAGCACCCACATACTTCACACACATACACCAAACCTCAAGGTTTTAACTATTGAGATACTAGCATTACACATGTATGAGCTGCTAAAGCCAGTGGCTGCAGCATAGACTGATGTGGTCAGTATCCACTGCTCATACAGGCTGACACAGTCAGTTTCCTCAGTGCTGATAGGCAGACACAGTCAGTATCCTCAAGTGCTGATAGGCAGACACAGTCAGTATCCTCAGTGCTGATGGGCTGACACAGTCAGTATCCTCAGTACTGATAGGCAGACACAGTTAGTATCCTCAGTACTGATAGGCTGACATTAACTCTTACCCAGGGAGGTGACAAAGTGCTCATGGGCACACAGGGTCTTCATGCAGCGCTTGTTCTTGTAGTCCCAGACCCGCAGAGTCTTGTCATCGGCACAGCTCACCACCAAACGCCCGCCAGGGTGTACAATCACACCCCGCACCCAGTTATCATGGCCAACCTGAGAGAGACACACACACACATACACATTACACAGCAGGTTAGACCACACACTCATGTTCTCACACACACACACAAACACACACACTCACAAAATACACACTGAACTGCAGGTCACACCACACACACATTATACACAAACTGCAGGTCACACACACACACACACATTATACACAAACTGCAGGTCACACACACACACACACACACACACACACACACACACACACACACACACACACTAAACTGCAGGTCGGACCACACGCACACACACAAGCTCACGCACGCACGCACGCACGCACGCACGCACGCACGCACGCACACACACTAAACTGCAGGTCGGACCACACGCACACACACAAGCTCACACACGCACGCACACGCTCACACACGCACGAGCACACTCACCAGAGTCATAAGGCACATGCCCGTGCTAACGTCCCACATCTTGATGGTTTTGTCTCTGGATCCTGACAGGAGGAACGGCCCAGGCTTCCCGCTCTTCTTCACCTGAGGAAGAGGAGGCACACACCTTAAAGGGCAGCCTGCACACTTCTGCCTGAGCAGGTGTGAGTCTGTCTGTCTGTGTGTAGCACGTAGTATTGTGTATCGGGCCTATGTGTGTGTGTGTGAGTGAGAGAGAGAGAGAGAGAGAGAGAGGCTGACCTCTGACCCTGTGGCCTCCAGGATGGTGGGGTAGGAGCTCTTGGGCCTGTGTGTGTGTGTGTGTGTGTGAGAGAGAGAGAGAGAGGCTGACCTCTGACCCTGTGGCCTCCAGGATGGTGGGGTAGGAGCTCTTGGGCCTGTGTGTGTGTGTGTGTGTGTGTGTGTGTGTGTGAGAGAGAGAGAGAGAGAGGCTGACCTCTGACCCTGTGGCCTCCAGGATGGTGGGGTAGGAGCTCTTGGGCCTGTGTGTGTGTGTGTGGGAGAGAGAGAGAGAGAGAGGCTGACCTCTGACCCTGTGGCCTCCAGGATGGTGGGGTAGGAGCTCTTGGGCCTGTGTGTGTGTGTGTGAGAGAGAGAGAGAGAGAGAGAGAGGCTGACCTCTGACCCTGTGGCCTCCAGGATGGTGGGGTAGGAGCTCTCGGGGGCCCAGCAGATGCACTCCACCACATGCTCATGCTCCCGCAGCTCCGCCTTGCACTCCTTAGAGGCCACTGCCCATACCCGCACCGTCTGGTCATTGGAGCTGCTGGCGAGCAGCGAGCCGTCCTGATTGGGCCTCACCATGCGCACCCACTCCCTGTGCCCCGTGAACGTCTTCACACAGTACCTGCAGGGGGCAACAGTTCCACTCAGCCACCAGCCACACCCTCACAGCCTGAGAGTCAGGCAGATTAAGTCAGTGAGTCTCCATACCGATGCAGTCAATGTACTGGAGTCAGCGAGTCCATGTGGAGACAGCCTGTACACTCACCCTGTAGCTACCTCCCACATCTTGATGGTTTTGTCTCTGGAGGCAGACACTATATGATCTCCATTGGGCATAATGGCCACGGAGGACACATTATGATCATGTCCTGAAACACAAACAAATAAAAAGGCCGAATTAACACACAGTTTCACTTCACTGTAATTCAGGCTCAGTTCAGCCGCAGACAGCAGGGAAGGGAAGACACAAAGAGATTGAGCTAAATGACTCCAGATGAGGCAATCACATTACCTCCCCCCCCCCCCCCCCCCCCCCCCCCCCACCCCCCCAGCACCGGAGGAAACCTATGAAAAGGGGGTTCGGTAATTTGAAGAGTTAAATAGAGGAAAACGACTAATTAGCCTGGGGTTGCTTTGTTCTTTGGGAAGCTAATTACACAGGCGGCCATCTTTACGCAGCGGAACACATGAGAATTTAAATGGGACAGACCCCACAGCCCGTCCTGGGGAGGGCAATTATACAGCTCTCAACTCACAGAACACACTGCCAGAGATTCCCTCCAACAGTGAGTGTGTGTGGGGGCGTGTGTGTATGCATCTGTGTGTGTATGTGCAGGTGCATTTGTGTGTGTGAGCACGCACATGCAGGTGCATTTGTATGTGTGTGTGCTGGTGCATCCGTAGGTGTTTGTGTGTGCTGGCGCATCCGCGTGTGTGTGTGTGTGTGCTGGTGCATCTGTGTGTGTGTGTGTGTGTGTGCGCTGGGTGTGTCCATATGTGTGTGTGTGTGCGCGCGGGTGCATCCGTGTGTGTGTGTGTGTGTGTGTGTGTGTGTGTGTGTGTGTGCAGGTGCATTCGTGTGAGCATGGGCCTGCTTTGGGGGGGGTTGTGTGTTAGTCTGTACGTGCCGCTGGTTTCTTGTGCGATGAAATGTGTGTGATTAAAAGGAGGGAAAGTGAATAAAGGTGGATTAGACTTTATTAGAGCTAAGTGGCACAGATAGATTATGATGGCAGAGACCCCCCACAGCACCACTCCGCCTCGGCTAGGGTGGGTTAACCCTCTCAGCTCTGATATTAACCACAGACATACACAAAGAATCCCTTTCTCTTTAGCCTAACACACACACAAATGTAAGCACGCACACACACTTTTTGCTGCCATCAGCTTCTGAATCTGTACTCTAAACCACCAGACGGGTACAAATTCAGATTCAAAGCTGAAAGCTGTAGAGTGAAAGACTCAAGAAATCCTCATGACCGTATATGGTCCTCCAAACCCTCGCTCAGGCCGTCTATGGTCTTGTACTCACCGTGCATGGTTCTGATGCACTCAAACCCCTGGAAGTCCCAGAGTTTGATGGTCATGTCTGCCGAGCAGGATGCCAGCAGCTTGCCCGTCTGATCAAAGGAGATGTCCTGCACAGAATCTGTGTGACCCTTCAATGTACGCTCAAAATCTCCGGCCTCATAGTCCCACACCTGCAGAGAGAGAGAAAGAGAGAAAGAGAGAGGTGAGGAGAAGAGAGAGAGAGAGAGAGAGAGAGAGAGAGAGAGAGAGGTGAGGAGAAGAGGGAGAGAGAGAGAGAGAGAGAGGTGAGGAGAAGAGGGAGAGAGAGAGAGAGAGAGAGAGGTGAGGAGAAGAGGGACTGCACTGTACACTATAAGGTACCAGTAAACATGGACCTGGATTGTGCGTAAAACTAAGATGCATAAGGAGCTCTGAATACAAGTATCTACACATTGCCCTCTCTCTCTCCCTCAGTCTCTCACTCACACAGACACACAAACACACTCACACGCATGCGCAGACACACAGACACACACACCTTTATGGTGGCATCCTCTGAGGCACACACACACACACACACACACACACACACACACACTCACACCTTTATGGTGGCATCCTCTGAGGCAGACACCATGACGCTGAAGACGGGGTGGAAGATGACCCGGGTGACGGGGCTTCGGTGGCCGCTCAGAGCGTACTTCTCCGGGGGGCGCGGGATCCACTCTTTGGGGTCCCGCTTCTGCCCGATGGGCCCGCCCAGAGTGATCTCCTCTTTAGCTTCGTTCAGCTTCGATTCCAATTCCATCACCTGTGAAAACCGCAAAATGGAATGTTGGCAAAACAGCATTGGAGCATGCTCACTGGTGCTAACAGCATAGGGATGCCCTCCCTGGCTCAGAGGTGCTGTAACCATCATGTGATAGTAAAAGATACATACAGAGCCAAAACGAACACCTGCCTCTGTACATTGAGTAAGACTGCACAACTGTAATTGGACATGGTGTTCAAGTGCACACTTGAACTTACAAAGTGTAATTTGAGGAAAAAGTGCACTTTCCCCACTGTAATATGACCAAAGTGCACACTTTCCCCACTGATATATGAGCCAAGTACACACTTTCCCCACTGCAATATGAGCAAAGTGCACACTTTCCCCACTGCAATATGAGCAAAGTGCACACTTTCCCCACTGCAATATGAGCAAAGTGCACACTTTCCCCACTGCAATATGAGCAAAGTGCACACTTTCCCCACTGCAATATGAGCAAAGTGCACACTTTCCCCACTGCAATATGAGCAAAGTGTACACTTTCCCCACTGCAATATGAGCAAAGTGCACACTTTCCCACTGTAATATGAGCAAAGTGAACACTTTCCCACTGTAATACACACAAAAGTGCACACCTTCTTCTGTAATCTGATGACAGAGGTCCATTTCTTCTCTAAAAGTCCAGCATATTTCTTATCCAGTTCTTCATTCTGGAAGCGAAAACAATGAGATATAAATGCAGACACACCCCTAGCCCGATGCCGCGTGCAGACACATGTCTTCAGAGCTCAGAACAATGACAGCCCATCTGGCCAGGCCGGAGCAGTCGCAGGTAAGCGCCAGCTCCAGCCTGAGACAGACTCTTTGCCTGGATTGTGCTTACCACAGAGATGCATAACACAGATAGCCACAGCGTCTCAGCGCTGTCACATTCTCAGCTGAGTATGAAGCACAGCCCCACAATGCCCCGCAGCTACTCACCACGTCCATCTCCGACTCCTTCTTAAAAACCGAGTATGCCTCCTCATAGCCATTGGAGCGCAGATAGTCAGCTATCGCTCGGTTTCTGCGAAACAAAACACCAGTTAATTACATTGCCTTATTGAGAGACTGATTACATCTACACCTGAAACAGCTGCCGTCTGGGATTCTAATGCTCACGCAGAACAAAGAAACAGCAGTCTATCACCACTCTAAAACTGAACCCCACAAATCCTCACCTGTACAGTCAATGGGGGGGGGGGGGGGGGGGCACAACTCTACCATTACTGGCCAGACAAAAACCACACCTGGCCATCCATGTGTAAATCAGGATGTTCCTGTGTGTGGAGCAGTGGGATTCGTGGGGAATGTAGTGTACAGCCCTGCTGATTACGGCTCTGTGGAGAACACTAGAGAGGAGGTCGGGTGTTCCCAGCTTTGGTCCCAATTCTGTGGAATAACCTGTCAGATTTTATCAGAGACACTGAATCGGTCTTCTTCCAAATCCCTCTTAATGAGATTTCTTTTAAAAAACTAGCCTCATGCAACCTTTTATTGCGTCCCTTCAGTTCCATATTCCTACTTGTTTTATTTTCTTTTTTATTCGTTTAATTTTTTCCCCTTTGTTGAGGAAAGTGCATTGCTTACGTGATTAGGGCACTGCTTGCTTAATGATTATTACAGTAATATATTATCACTACTGTTATAAAGCATTATTGTTATTATGCATTATTATTATGATTGTTGAATATGGCTGGTCTGAGGCTCTATGTATCGCAGTTTGGCGCTGCGCTGCTCACAAACAAACAGCAACAGACGCTGAGTGTGCGTGGCGGTGTTCTGGTTTCCATGGAGACAAACTCATGCACACAGAGGAAGAAAAGGCTGGTAAGAAATGTGTGGGCCGAGGTGCCAGATTCAGTGCGCAGGAGAGCCATATTCCCCAAGCACAAAGATCCCTTTAACCCACGACTGCACCTACACAACACCTCAAACTGGGCCCCACTTCCCCCCACAGCGCAGGGGAAACAGCCGGAATCACACTGGCTAAACAGGATCAGTCACACATATAAACACCCAACATACTTCAACATGTGGCTTCAAATTACATCCCTAAACAAATATGGTTTGACAAAGACTTCCAAGAAAATGAGGAACTTGGATTATTATCTAATCAAAAATACAGTGGGCAGTAAAAGCCAGATTTAAGCCATGTTACTCTGATACTAACACCATAACACACGCATTAAAAAGAGACCGATGCTGAAATTCAGGTGCACTGTACGGCAGTGATGTCACTTCCTGTGTGATGCACAGTGGTGGCCTCTTCCTCAGCTGGATGTGGTTTAAAGAGGGTTTTCCTGCGAGCTGTGATGGTGGACATATGCAGGGCAAAGCATGCACAGCACAAGCCCAGAAAAACAGCAGAAAAGTGAACAGTAGTGCTGATATCTGCTCTGCTTGTTTTTCAGATTGGCTCAGGCGGTCCTCCTCAAATAAGGCCGAGCAAACGCGCTCCAGTACCACAGCCTTATAAACCATTTTTACAGCATTGAACGAAACACAACAAACAACAAACAAAAGAGAGGTTACTTTCTTTATAGAACCATTTCCTCTGTACACATGTCACAAGTATTAAACACTGCCTACATACCAAACCATAAGTTGCAGATAAGTGCCCTTCTACCAGCACAACCAGTGTGAGACACTGCACAGTGCACAATGCCTGTATGAATACTGAGAGCAGGCAAACAATGCAGCCCTAGATGCCATTATAACCCAACCAGAGAGCAGAGTCATCCCGACTGAGGCTCATATAACAGGCCCTGTATCAGTGTGCCCAATCATTGAGCCCGAAGCATTTACAATCAGCCAATCAACACGCATGACCCTTTAGCACCACAACACTGAAACTGAACATCAACCTTGAGGTTTGGTTCATTCTGAGAATAAGCACCCTTCCTACCTGCACTGGGGCACGAGCACACAGTATTTTCTGGGCTTTTTACAGAGTCAAATCTGTAGACTAACCAGACCACGGTGAGCAGGCAGGCTGCTGTCCACAGTCTCCATCCTGCTCATTCACAGTCATGTCTAAGAGGAGAGACCCACTGGCTCCACTGGCATGCGACCTGAGCCAGCCCAATGCACCTTTCACTGTTACAGCCATTTGGGCTTCATGTTCAACATGTTACTGAGGCTGGAACAAAGACAGGCTCACAGTGACACAGCCATCAATTTAATAACCAAACGCCACCAATTCCAGAATTTCACGCATTCCACATGAAGTGTCAGGACCATGTAATCATGACTGACACATCATTCAGTAATTCATGGTTAACAGGACTGTGGAAACGTGGGCTTTTGTTCACCCTCTTCATTAAATCTGTGATAATTAAGCACATCTGGGTCCGTGTTTATCCTGCTGTATCAAAACGCCAGATTAATGCTGGATTCCTCCTGCACAGGGGTTAATTAGTGCTTAATTACTCCTCCTTCCTCCCTGCTCTATACCTGTAGGCCAATTTTAACCATCCTGCAACTGTCCTCTGAAGCACCAGTCAGTCGATCAGTACAAACTCAATCTCTGTCAAACCCCCACCCCCAGTGATTTTAACCAAAAATGTTTTATAAAAAGTACATATCCACCCAAAATCAACCAATCAGAAAACAGAGGTGCTCAAAATGGCCCCAGTTTGGAGATCTAACCTGTCTTTTCCATATCTATCTTTTAGTCATATATAAATAGGAAGTTGGTTTTGGCATTTTAAAGGTTATACACAGGATCATACAAGCTTCCTGGCTTATGCACTTAGCTCTGGATAAGAATGTGAATTAAATACCTGCAACTCTCATTAAATACCTGCAACTCTCAAACAACTGATGTAGTTTGGACCCTTGATTCTTGAAAACATCTAGATGAATTTTGTGTTCAGTAACATCACAGCAAATACTAATTATCCAGCTCATTCAGTATTCTTTTGTCTTGGAGCTCATCTTTCTCCATTTGCACCAAATCAACCCACACACAAAAAACACTGATTTCGAAAACCAGACATGGCTGTCGGCTACATCTTGAGCAGTTGTGACTCAGGCTATGCTAAAGGACTACTGAGCGGTCCCAGTCACACAGGTGCTTCAGACTGCATTAATGCAGTAGCCACTGTTAGCGAAACATGATATGCACCACAGTGACTGAGCTAGAGCCCGGTCCACACTCAGACACACCTGAGAACACTGCTCAAACACTGATCCATTTAGCATTAGGGCTAAGCAGAGCTAAGCACACTGCAGAATCCAGCACAGGGAATCCTCAAAAGGTTTGTGGGAGTGCGATTCACACTACCCCTTATTTTTAGACCCCATCAGCCACGACTCCACACTAATGACCATGCAGTAAGGCCTCACAGAGGAAGTGCTCTGCACAGCCCTGGGGTGATACAGCACTCCCACCTGTTGGGGTCAGAGGTTACAGGGGGCAGGGGATAGGTATTACAGGATGGAGGGAGACTCAAAGCTTGTTACACTATGCATGGGACAGTACCACTGTGCCCCAGGCAAGCACATTGGGGTTAGCTGTTAAGAGTTAGGAGTAAGGGGTTAGACGCTGGGTATACAGGTTAGGAGGCATACACATAGCTCCACTTACCATCTCTGGGACAGCACATTAGGATATAGGGGTTAGAGGTTGGGGTCTAAGGTTAGAGTACATAGGTTAGGGCATAGGGCATAGGGCATAGGGCATAGGAGACAGACTCACAGTTCGTCTCGCTGTCTCTGGGACAGCACCATGGTGAGGCAGGTTGAGGTAAAGCTGTCAGTCCCAAGTCCTCACGCCAGGATCCAGTCTCAAAACCACCTGCAGACTCTCACCGACAGAAACTTCAGTTCATCTGCACAGAGAGTCAAAGGAGAGAAGGAGAGAGAGACAGCTAAGCAATAGTCTCATTGCCACCAGCAAATACATTCATATCTAATATTTGCTATGAAAATTACATTTACAAAATCAGCGAGAATTACTGTGCCTATTCAATGGCTCCACTGGGGGACGTCTCATCAGCTCCCACCACACCGTCACACAAATTCTCCTTTTATGGAGTCACTCACAACCCCTCCCACCTGGCTGCGCTTCTCTGTGCATACCTGCTGTTCATCTTCATTTACAATAAATCTACAACTTTTCTGTTTTAAGGTATGGGGAATGACCCCCCCCCCCCCCCCCCCCCCCCCCCCCCAACTACTCAAGGTAAATGTACTACTTCTAATCTACCTCTCTGGTAGATTAAAAAAGAACACCCAAAGTTGTCCGATTTTTTTTTTTTTTTTTTTAAATCAGCCAAAATAACAGAAATGTGAATCTGTAACACACTGGTTGTGCTGTTTCACACAGACATGCACTATAAGTTTAATTATAGCTTTTAGAAAGGTTCAAATTTGGCATGTTCTACTATATGTGCTACCTGCTGAAATACCCTTTAGTTCACCCAGTCCAGAGAAATGAATTCTGCCTGTTACAGTCAATATCTCATTCTGACTAATTCATAATTCATACTAATCTCTCTCTGTAGTGGAGATTGCTGATAAATGAGGAGCCCAAGGTGTGGGTGTAAGAGAAGCATGGAAGAGGCTGTGAACCACTGGTCTGTAGCAGCTTCATCTGTGAGGCCACCAGGCCGAGGTGCAGGTTTCTATGGCATTTCTGATAAAATATTCATCTTTAAAGTACCTTCAAGCACATATTACACAGATTTCAGGGCCTTTCTGCAATTGCATGACTTATTTTACCTAATATACCTCATTGTCTTTTGAATACTATTAAAAAAATACGTCTCTATAGTGCTTACTGCATTTAAAAAAAAATAGCTTTATTTCCTTGAGTGGAAAAACTCAGTAACAGCTTGAAAGCACCAAAAAAAATATGACAACAGCTTTCAGTTGGGCAATCATGATGGCTGACCTCTAAATAATTTCACCATGAGCACCAGTCATGGCGGTGTACTGGCTGCTGTGGAGGCGCAACTGAGCAGAGCAGCTCTGGGCAGCCACAGACTCTGCAAAGCTGGGCAGCTGGACCTGAGCACTGAGAACAGAGCCCACAGACCAGAGCCTTGAGCCTGTCACTGCAGCAGGCAACACGTGGAGAGACAGACTGCCACTCCCAAAACCCACAACACTATATTAGACACACACACACACACACACACACACACACACTTTAAGCAGCTAATCCAGTAGATCAGTGTGGCCAGACGGCTCACAGTGCAGGGGCAGCACCCCCCACCAGCAGCCTTCCCCACTCCACAGTCTGTGACAGGCACAGAGCAGGGGCAGCACAGCAAAACAAGGGCCTGACTTCAGTCACATCTAACAGCTCTGCATCTTATCAGTACAGCCCTGTTTATGACACAGCATAACCTGCGGCCTCAGCAATGCCAGTGACATCATCAATAATGACATCATCATTATGCTGCCGGCTGTGCTTCCAGCGAGCCCTGCTAAATGAATGCAACCAATCAGAGAGGATTCAGTGCGTTCCGGCATCTAACAGCACACATTATGTGAGAACCTAAGATCGACCACTGACACACCCGCCATGTGAGGATTTTTCCTACTTTGACAAACCAGCATTATCACCACAGACCAACATATAAACCAACTCAACCCAGTACAGAACAGTAACTAACACCAGAGACACACAAACACATTTATGGATAAAAACGCATTCAGAACCTACAGGAAGTGAGGGCTGGGTTTTTCCATATCTCTGAAAGCAACATCAAATGATTTGAATAATTACTTACATACTACAAGTGTAGTGCTATGCACATAACACTGCTTACAGTTACAATTATCTATGCTCATTCTGCTAAAATAAACCTTTAAATTAAACAACATTCAAACCATGCAGTGGCACGACTGACTGTAAACTAAAGCAGCAGACACCATAATTACATGTACACCTGTTTGACAACTTCCAAAAAATAAACATACCATGTGTCTCATGGTCTCAAATACTAAAGATCTAAAAGCTGGAATCTGAAATTGCAAAAATAATGTACGTATGACAAAGAAAATGAAAGCCATTAACCAAGACATGCACAGGACAGAAGCATACATGGACCAAGCCATGAGGTTAAGATCAACACACTGGTGATCAATGAAGAAAGGCTTTGGTTAATATATCAAACAACACATTAAAAACATGCATTGAATAGCATGAGTACTTTTGTTGCTTTATAAAAAATAAAACGTTAAGGGGCTCAATTTTTGCAGTTTACCATTAAAGCTAATCACCTTAAATTTCTTTTTCAAAATTGTGTAAAGCCATTGTTGCCATCTACCGAACAGGTAACTTCAATACAATAGATTTGTAATGCTGCTAATTAGAATCTTTACTTCCACGCTTGATACATTTTTCAAATTAATTTCTTTAGCCATAGTGACAAGAAATGTCCCTTTGTCTAATGTTCATTGTGTGATGGTTTCCATTTATCAATGAAAAATGAGAAGTTTTGGTTTAATGCTTGAATTTTTCATCAGTCTCAAATTGAAAATGTGTAATCAGAATGCTACTTCCAGATTTGCACGCACACACAGTATGAAGAATTCCTTTGAGGCCACTCTGTCATTCACAAAGACATGCAGAATAAAGAGTACCATTTCAGCCAACTGCAAGCAGCTGCTGATGAGAATAGTGACTACAGATTTACACGAGTGCTCAACTATTCAGCAGGTTGTCTTATTCAGGGAAGTCAACATGCCCAGCTGTGTCTGGTGCCAGTGTGGACTGGCGGTCGAGTGTGAGAGTGCCAACAGAGAAAGCCCAAGTCCAGGAACACAAAGCCTACAGCTCAGACTTGGGAACCAAACCCTGCTGATTAGAGCTGTACAGCACCAGTGAGCCAGTCACAGTCACTCCTGACTAAAGAATGGCAGGCATGTGCAGAAAAACTAAGCAATGGCAAGCAACTGTCAGCATGTCTCCTCTCACTCAAAGCCTGAGCTGGTGTTAGTATGTACTTTATTATCTTAATTATGCACTGGCTAAAATTCTTGTTTTTTTTTTTTGCCTAAAAATTTGAATGCCAAACTATCCGCACGCGCGCGCACAAACACACACACACACCTGAAAAATCCCATTCAGCGCAGAACTCAAAAGGTTTGGACAGGTGTTCACACAGGGAGGCCCAGGACCAAAGCGAGTCTGCTCCCTGGAGCCGCAAGAATCACTCGGCTGTGTCATCACAGCAGCTGTGGGAACCATCTCAGCGCTGGTCACTGGGAGGTGACCGTGGCACAGGGATGCTCTGACTACCTGCCAAAGGACACGGCACCACACGAGCACACAGCAGCTAACTTACCCTAAACTTCACATGCCTAACTCGGTTTTATGAATAATTTCATGCAAACAGATTTCTACCAAGTAAGCGATTCTAAGACCTTCTATTCACCCTGGTGAGTCAAAGTCAAACAAAAACATGGAGCATCCAACCCCCTGCCACAGATTACAGAATATTTCTCCAAGACTACATCCACAGCAAGGATCTCAGATCAGCGCAGGTGAGGTATTCCGCTTTTATCACTGAAGAGCGCACTAATGAGCACAACACATTATCCTGAAAAACCCTAAATTATACAAAAAATCCTTCCGATCGCATCATGACACTCAAAAAATACTTACGCACGGGTCGAATAAAATGTCATCGCCATGAGGAAGCACAAAGCAACGGGCGGTTGGACACAAACAGGAAAACAGGCGCCAGGAATCGGTCACTTTGTGAAGATGGACGGCCTGCAAGGAAACCGTTTCTGTCCTATTGGTAGACACCGCCCGCTCCACCCACACAGATAAGACATGACGACCGTTCAGTGAGATCATGCAGATTTCAATCCAACAAATCGAGCGGCAGGAAGGGGCTTTTTGCCCATCTTACGCCCTGAACCCATGAAAGACAGCTTGCTTGCCACATCGCAGTACACTAACGTCACCAGAAGATCTCATACAGACAAAAGTAGAACTGCACCCTCTTGCCTTTTTTATTTACATATCGAAAAATGGCAGGTAACGTGGGTCTTTTCAATATTGGACCTCTGAAAAACAATGACAAACGACTCTTTCATGCGATAACCAGCTGCTGACTTTTGTGATCTTACGTTGCCTACGTAATGGTGCTATCAGCCCACGCTTACCGAGGGTTTTCCATTTTAAAACATTTATCGGACGCCGGCTGGACGTTAATATTAACGTTTCTAAGCTTATGATGAGGTCGTGGTTGAATTCACAGCTTCGTAAAACAATTGTAATAGATAGAATACGTTATCTACGTTAAAAATTTTACACACCTACTTAAAGATGAATCTACATATGGCAGTTATCGATAGCCTCATAGTGGAAACTTCAGGCGCTAGCCTAACTAGTCAGTTGAAACATTTAGCCAATTACAGTAAACGATCTAACGTTAATGCTACCAAGGTACATTACTACAGATGTAATCCTGATTGTCTTTCATCAAAATTGACAACTCCAAATTAAATCCACTACTCGTATAATGAATCAGTTTCTCTTGACAGTTAAACCTAGGATACGAAGCAACAGTACAGCCAGCTGGCGTTACCCCTGCGTGCCCTGGCATACCTCCTGTTTATTTTGGAAATATGATATCTAGCTACCATAACAGACTCACTGTTAGCTAGCCTGCCTAATTTACAAAAGAGGACGGAAGTATAGAAACGCTCATCGGTTTAGCTAACAGCAATGCAAGATGCTGAATGAGCTGGGTGGCTCGTCATCATTTTCCGACCTTGAAATTACAGCTGGCGAAAGATCACAGATAACTAATATTAGACAACGTTACTTAGCGGGCCATTCCGTTCCCTGCTTCATCAGCTAGTGAGCCAGCACATGTTTATGAACCAGTTCGTGTTGGTTGAGTGCCACTACAACTATAGCAATTATACAATCTATTTATCGATGAGTTTTCCTCCAGCGAGCAACCTGCCGAGTCGGTGTAGCTACACAGACAGTACCCAAACTACAGCTGCTTTAGAGACCTGAGGGCCAGTGACCATTTCCCCGGCTTGCCATTGGAAAGTTTGCTCCCTAGTAAGCGACCTTGACTACATATCGCTATTGATCTGCTGACTAGTAGTTAGTAAGGTCTAATAACCATCTTACGAACAAACTAGCAAGTTACACTGGCTACCGTTATTAGCATGATGACAACTTTTCTCTGGGCAACTAGCTAAGACTCGCTAAATTCCAGTAGGTACAAATTGTGCTGGTGATAGATTTAATGTTGTCAAGAAGCCAGTTATATCGCGACTCATGTATGATGGTATAAAATCCCAATTTCACCATGCCAGATATGGATTTATTCAGACAGCGACCACACTTTGATTATCTTGCTGGCCGCCTAGAAGAAGCCACATTCACCCACCACTGAAAAATTACTGACCTACATTTGGTCAACACGACCTAGCTAGCTAACAATGGTAACGTTGGCTACTTACTGAACCAGCAACCTGTGTAAATAATTCCCATAATGTTTACAGCCCTTCCCCGCAGAGACACGAGTGCAGCGCAGCGCTGCTTGCTTAAACTGTTAGCAGGTACAGCTAGACAGGGAACTTACAAACGATCACTGGCTACAGCTAGCGGCTGGCTGGCTAGCTCACTGTGGAATAAAGTTCGATCATCGATTGCGACGTCCCTGGTGGTTTAGCTGGGATATGAAACCACTGACATCTATAGGGAAAGCAAGATAGATATTCTCTAACGCTGCCGTTTTCTTTTGCTTGCTGGCAAATGTTTTCTAGGAATATAATTATCTTACGTTTGCTAACTAGCTAGTTATTCTGAAGCAAATTACAGCGCCAACGGCCTGGCGGCCATTTTGAGACACAGAAAGGAGGCGCAAAATACAGCCACATCGTCATTTTTACCACCCTGTTTCTTGAATGCAGAACTGCAGCCGGAAGTCAAATTACATTTATCTTACCCTATTGTGTCTCCTCTGTTTCATTAGCTTTGTCCAACGCCAACACTGAACGGGGTGAGATGTGTTTTTCGTACACCTGCGGACTATCTCTGCTCTGACCGGTTCGATCTATCGCCTTGTCTCCCCAGCAATCCTTGTTTTCAGTACCGCATTCGCCTTCTGAATGCAGGCATGCGCACAGGCTCGCGGGCGCACACTGACAGTGGTGCGTGCGCCCAGTTTTAAAATCTCGTTCACGTATTCACGGACACACGCACTTCTGCTCGGCTCGCTCATACGCCCTGCTGTTTCGTGTTGAGTGCCTCACAACTGTTGAATTATCCCCACGGGCTTTCAAAGGTTAACCAGTTCATTTATTTCCATGATTAAAAGAGCATGGCCCACTATTCTATTTTCCAGATGAATCCTGATTGCGTGGGTTGGCAAGAAACTTCTGTTCAGTTATCACGCTGATTCAAACCAAACCGATCAGAGACTAAAAACCACTGAACCACTGCAGTATAGACCTGCTGTTCAAATGAAACAAGGACCTCATTTAGATATAGTGGTGGATGCTCTTTGCTGATTTAAAGAATACATTCTTAAGTCTGTCATCACTCATTTGTTGAATGAGAATCAAGGGAATGCATGCCCGGAGGGCAAGGTTGCCAGAGTGTCCCTATCATAGGCCAGGTTGAAAAGGGAAGATGAAATATGTTTTGGGGTGTTCACACATACCATTCTGCTATCCTCTTATTCTGAAGATAAGCAGGACCAAGCTGGTTTGGTGCCTCAGTAGGAGACCTGAGCAAAACTATTTGTAGAATAAGTTTTGTTGGTGGGCCAGTAAGGTCTTTTTAAAATTTGAAAGCTTTTTGTGAGCATGCCCTATTAGTGCTGTGGAGAGGACTACCTTACAATGCGCTGTATGATGAGGTTTTATATTTACATATTATGTTTAATGTGTATGACAGAAAGTCCAAACAAATGGTTATTTGCTAGTTTTTATTTTAATACAAAAGCGTACTCAGACAAAAAAAAAAAAAAAAAAAGGAATTATTTTTTTCCAACAGCTACAGATACCACACAGCAGGGAAACTGAAGCAGACACAAAATGCGCAGGAGAAAATGTCTTCCTCCATCAGAGAGGGCGAAAGAGCCCTCCGCCTTCTCGTCTCCAGCATGCAGAGCCGAAGCGATGGACCAGTGTGCGTTTGACGTTAATGGAGGCACTGTGGAACTGTACCGGGCCCCGCTCACCTCCCGCTTCTTTTAAGGAGGGTGGGGCCAGTGTAGGTAGGGACACCGCACAGGTGCTCTGGGGGCAAGCGGCCATATAAAGACAAGAGGAGGGGGAAAGGACGGAGGGAGGGAGGAGTCAGAGTTCTGAATACAGCGTTGCTCCTGTTTCCATTTCACATTAACACTACCAGGTTTCAGGACATCCATCGATGTGTGAGACGGCAAGAGACCTGGGACCCACATGACAGCGTTGGGGAAAAAAAACAACCAAGCCAACTGACACATCAAACTCACTGGCAGGGCCTGAATGACAGACAGCAGTAACACTGATCAGCGATGGCCATGTAGCTGCAGTAACACAGAGTGGTGATGGCCCCAAAGCTACTGTAACATTGGTTGCCAGTACCACTCCTGGTGCTGTAACATTTCTCAGTGACGACCATGTGGCTACAATAAGGGTGATCAGTGACCCCGTGAACCTGCAAAAACACTGATCAGCAAAGGTCACACAGCTGTAGTAACGCTGACTGGTGACAGCTTATAGCTACAGTAGCACTGATCAGCAATGACCCTCCAGCTTGGCTGGCCTGATGGCCCGTTTACAGCTTAAATTATATAAATGTGTCCCCAACCACAGAAGAACTCCAAATCAAACACTTCACAGGTTTATGGTCTTTTACCCAAAGAGGCCATTCTTATGGCAGATCATTCAATGACAGGCAGGAGCATTCTGTTTCAAAATCCCAGTCTTCAATTTCCAAAAAGCTAAACTTAAAAAATGTCAGTTTCGATATCCAATGTATTTGATAAATCAGTTAACATTCACTTTTCTGTTGCCATTAAAATTGACACATTCAAATTCTGGAAATCAGTATGCACCAGGAACCATTTGTAAGCAGGCTGTGTTGGATTTGAGTTTCAAAAAGTTCCTCATCCAAGGAAAAGTATACACACAGATACTGCAAATTCAAAAAAAGTCCTACTAATACTAATGGGTAAAATGGTGCTGTGTAATCTGGTTTTATAGGGAGAAAATACAACAGATGTGTTTCTTATTAAATGATTTATACCTAGAGCCAAAGCAAAATAAGACAACTATTAACCATCTTAAACAACATTTATAAGATCCTGCCTCCTCATGTGTTATCAGTCCAAATGCACTGTGAGGAACAGCGGTATCAGTCTGAATGCACTGTGAGGAATATAGGCTATAGGAGCTGTGTGAAACATCATACTACAATGAACAAAACTGCAGGTTGAACCCACTGCAGGCAAGTTTAAGCACCAGAACCACACAAAATGCCTCACTTATGTGCAGGTAAATATGTCATGGTAACACTCAATCTGTTTATTTTAAACCAAACAATTTCCAGCTCAGAACATTCTCAGATACTCTGTCCTGTTCCTCTGTCGTCACATAGGTCTGGAAAGAACTCAGACAGAAACAGGCTGCCATGAAGAAACTGTATCAATGTTTGATCTTCAGAAAAGCAAACTAGAAAATCGCAAAACTGAAGGAAGTCTCTGCAGCACAGCCCTGTGGTGGTGGAGGGTACTGCAGGAGGAGAGAATGGGGAAATAGACACACACACTCGGCTCACACACTTGCCTTGCTGCGCCTCTTTCAGTGCAACAGAGATGAGAACGGCACATTCACATAAAGTAAAGCCAATTTCCCAGTCCACTCAGAGCTCACACACAACACTTCAGCTCTTCAGTTCACACAGGCACTAAGTTCCTCTGTACAGACAGGTTTGATCCACACACTGTGAGAACAGACATTTCTTTAATTTATGACAATAAGGACTCAGGTTTCTTATAGCTTTAACAGCACTCCTCACAAAATCCATCTGCTGTGAGGAGAAACGCAGATTGTGCGTTTACCTCACAGTCATGACATACGCGGAACACACACACACCTCAGTACTCTTTTTTTTGGTTCGTTACGCATTGAGCCCTTCTTGTCCTGTCTCCTTTAGATGGTGCTCTTGTCTGCTCACATACACATGGACTGAGTTTTGCCAAAACACAGAAATGATTGTTGCTGAAGCACCGAAATAATCAACGTGACAAACGGCTGGCCTCTAAACAGAAAATGGGCCCAGCAAAAGTTAGGGAGGGTGGACTCCATTTCTGGCTCCAGCTGAAAAGCATTTCCTCTCAGATCAGACTGGAAAGCCGCAGCAAATCTACAATCAGGCTGCCAAGAACATGACACGACAATCAGCTTGCATCAACCATCAAACAACTCACTGCTATTATTCTGTGTAAAAAATAATATTAGGAAAAAGAAAATGTTCCATTAGACAGCAACAGCGGATGTTCTGCCCTGACACTGCAGACCCTGTACGCACACACACGCACGCACACACGCGCGCACACACACACGCGCACACACACACACGCGCACACACGCGCGCACACGCGCACGCACACGCGCACACGCACACACAGACACATGCACGCACCACAGGCACCCGTTAACGCATGCAGACACTGCTCATACACATTCACACTCGTACGCACAGGGTGGATCTACATTGCATGAATTGGACGTGTCGAATCTGCAACTCCTTCAGCATTGCTCACTTGCACAGCTAACTTCAGACATACCCATATACACAATTCCCATGTATATATATTTTATGTAAAATAGTCATTTCTTAAATTTGTGGATAAATAATCTGAGAATGGCTTCTCTTGGTATCAAAAAAAGCCATATTTCCCACAATACAGTTCACAAATAAACCATAGATCGGGAGCGTGTGTCTCAATAAATGTGTCTGTGTAAATCTACCTGAAGACACAGCAATCACCTGGTTGCTGGCTATACAACAGCAATAAACAACTAGAGAGTGCTGAGGGGGTGGAGCTAACTGCTGGAGTTCAGGGGGGCGTGGTTCTAAACGTCCATTCACCTTTCTCCTACCACCTTGAACACAGTACAAACCACCTGAGTTGAGTGAGAGCTGTGTTTGCAGGCAGAGTACACTAGGGGGCGCTTTCTGCAGCTCTCTGAGAGAAAGGGGTGGGGCTCTGGGACTGGGGGCAGGGTGGCTGGGGGGTATGCAACATGGATAAGGCTCTGTTTACAGCTTCAGCATCCTGCCCCCCCTCAATCCCCACCTCCTCCAACCTCAGAAACAATGTGACATTCAGCTTCTCCTTGACTCCACACCCCCAACTGCAAATGTACACACAAGGTATTATTGTTATTATTAATATTATCATCATCATCATCATCATTTCAACCCCCGCCTTCGTCAGCTTCGCCTAGAGATTTCCATTTCCGAACCTCCTCCCCCCTTCAAAAATTATTTTAAAACTGATAAGTCCACAGTCTCAAGAGCATGGCTGTTGCTCCAAGGCCTCCTGGCCAGAGGGGGCGCTATGTTAATCATCAACAGGCAGTTTGTCATCCAGCTCCAACTGACTGTCTTCTGGCTGCTCCTCGCTCTTGCCAGACTCCTGCAGCTGCTGCCGTCTCTGGACCTCTGCCTTCAGTGTCTCCAGGTCCTTTTGGCTGCGGGGCGACATACACAAGATTGAAAAGGTACTGCAGAGTGGGGCAGCCTTCAGGTAGACAGTGCTGAGAGTCATAACGCTAATCAGTGTATCTAACCCTCTGCAGAATCTCCTGTGGGGAGTAAGGCTGTGATGTCATACCTAAAGCCCCCTTAGGCGAACATAACCAGATGAAGACTCCAACCATTCGGCAGATCACTTTAGGGTGTCTGTGGCATTGTTATTGCCTGGATATGCACACAAACTTTAGCCGGACTCCAGTTTGCCAGTTCAGCTTTGTAACAGACTCTGGTTCCATTCACAGTCTGCTAATTTAAATGCAGAGAGGGCAGGCCAGGGCGCTCTGAGGGGTATGGGGCCTGTATGGAGGGCAGGCCAGGGTGCTCTGAGGGGTATGGGGCCTGTATAGAGGGCAGGCCAGGGCGCTCTGAGGGGTATGGGGCCTGTATGGAGGGCAGGCCAGGGCGCTCTGAGGGGTATGGGGCCTGCAGAGAGGGCAGGCCGGGGCGCTCTGAGGGGTATGGGGCCTGTATAGAGGGCAGGCCGGGGCGCTCTGAGGGGCATCGGGCCTGTATAGAGGGCAGGCCGGGGCGCTCTGAGGGGTATGGGGCCTGTATAGAGGGCAGGCCAGGGCGCTCTGAGGGGTATGGGGCCTGTATAGAGGGCAGGCCAGGGCGCTCTGAGGGGTATGGGGCCTGTATGGAGGGCAGGCCAGGGTGCTCTGAGGGGTATGGGGCCTGTATAGAGGGCAGGCCGGGGCGCTCTGAGGGGCATCGGGCCTGTATAGAGGGCAGGCCAGGGCGCTCTGAGGGGTATGGGGCCTGTATAGAGGGCAGGCCAGGGCACTCTGAGGGGTATGGGGCCTGCAGAGAGGGCAGGCCAGGGTGCTCTGAGGGGTATGGGGCCTGTATAGAGGGCAGGCCAGGGCGCTCTGAGGGGCATCGGGCCTGTATAGAGGGCAGGCCGGGGCGCTCTGAGGGGTATGGGGCCTGTATAGAGGGCAGGCCAGGGCGCTCTGAGGGGTATGGGGCCTGTATAGAGGGCAGGCCAGGGCGCTCTGAGGGGTATGGGGCCTGCAGAGAGGGCAGGCCAGGGCGCTCTGAGGGGTATGGGGCCTGTATGGAGGGCAGGCCAGGGCGCTCTGAGGGGTATGGGGCCTGTATGGAGGGCAGGCCAGGGCGCTCTGAGGGGCATCGGGCCTGTATAGAGGGCAGGCCAGGGCGCTCTGAGGGGTATGGGGCCTGCAGAGAGGGCAGGCCAGGGCGCTCTGAGGGGTATGGGGCCTGTATAGAGGGCAGGCCAGGGCGCTCTGAGGGGTATGGGGCCTGTATAGAGGGCAGGCCAGGGCGCTCTGAGGGGTATGGGGCCTCTTTGGAGGGCAGGCCAGGGCGCTCTGAGGGGTATCTGAGGGCAGGCCAGGGCGCTCTGAGGGGTATGGGGCCTGTATAGAGGGCAGGCCAGGGCGCTCTGAGGGGTATGGGGCCTGCAGAGAGGGCAGGCCAGGGCGCTCTGAGGGGCATGGGGCCTGTATGGAGGGCAGGCCAGGGCGCTCTGACGGGTATGAGGCCTGCAGAGAGGGCAGGCCAGGGCGCTCTGAGGGGTATGGGGCCTGTATAGAGGGCAGGCCAGGGCGCTCTGAGGGGTACGGGGCCTGCAGAGAGGGCAGGCCAGGGCGCTCTGAGGGGTATGGGGCCTGTATAGAGGGCAGGCCAGGGCGCTCTGAGGGGTATGGGGCCTGTATAGAGGGCAGGCCAGGGCGCTCTGAGGGGTATGGGGCCTGCAGAGAGGGCAGGCCAGGGCACTCTGAGGGGTATGGGGCCTGTATAGAGGGCAGGCCAGGGTGCTCTGAGGGGTATGGGGCCTGTATAGAGGGCAGGCCAGGGTGCTCTGAGGGGTATGGGGCCTGCAGAGAGGGCAGGCCAGGGCGCTCTGAGGGGTATGGGGCCTGTATAGAGGGCAGGCCAGGGTGCTCTGAGGGGTATGGGGCCTGCAGAGAGGGCAGGCCAGGGCGCTCTGAGGGGTATGGGGCCTGCAGAGAGGGCAGGCCAGGGCGCTCTGAGGGGTATGGGGCCTGTATAGAGGGCAGGCCAGGGCGCTCTGAGGGGTATGGGGCCTGTATAGAGGGCAGGCCAGGGCGCTCTGAGGGGTATGGGGCCTGTATAGAGGGCAGGCCAGGGCGCTCTGAGGGGTATGGGGCCTGCAGAGAGGGCAGGCCGGGCGCTCTGAGGGGTATGGGGCCTGCAGAGAGGGCAGGCCAGGGCGCTCTGAGGGGTATGGGGCCTGTATAGAGGGCAGATCGCGCTCACCTGAGAGGGATGAAGATGATGCCGTTGATGATGTTCAGTTGTTCCAGGACACTGGCCATGCTGGGGGCAGTGAACTGCAGAGGAGATGGAGCACCATCAGGTCTCTAACACATTTAATACACACAGTATACACACACACACACACACACACACACACACACACACACACACACACACAATATACATGCAAAACATACACACACACAGAATACACGCAATGCTTGTGCGCAATACATACAACACACACAAACTCGCGCAAACACACACACACACACACACCATACACACTCACACAATATACATGCAAAACATACACACACACAGAATACACGCAATGCTTGTGCGCAATACATACAACACGCACAAACTCGCACACACACACACACACATGCAACACACACACACGCACACACACTAGAGGCGGGCCAGAGCGGTCCATACTTTCAGAGGCATGATGCTGGCGTTGGAGCCGTTTTTGTAGATCTCGTTCATGGTTCTCTGCAGAGCTACAGCCTGCTGGGTCAGGTGTTTCAGGTACTCCGAGCTCTCCTTCGTCTTCTCATGCCCCTCTCCAACCTGCAGCAGAGCGATCAACAGGTGAGGAACAGTGAGATTAATCAGCAGGGGTGTGTGTGTGTGTGTGTGTGTGTGTGAGAGACAGATCAGCAAAGTGTGAGGGAGTATAAGATTTGCAGGTGTGTGAGAGTTAGGCAGGTGAGAGACAGAGGGACAGTGAGATTAGCAGGTTCTGGCTGGGTCGGGGACTGACCTGGTTCTTATAGATGGTGTATCCCTCTTTCTCGTGCTGCAGGGCTGACCGAAACTCCGCTTTGCTCTCGTACACTCGCGCCACCAGGTGGTGACTGCAGGGAACAGACAGACACGGACCTTCAGAGGAACCTCCTCAGAGAAACACAGCGATCTCTTACCTACAGACACTGTTAGCGCTGTGCATTATATAAACCTCCTCAAAGAAACACAGCGATCTCTTACCTACAGACACTGTTAGCGCTGTGCATTATATAAACCTCCTCAGAGGAACACAGCGATCTCCCACTACTACGGGGCCGCACTGGGCCTGAATCCAGCTGGTGCAGCCTCACCTCAGAGCCACCTTCAGCGAGCGGGGACCGTGGTATTTGGAGTTGATAGCCAGGGCGTTCTCCAGGAAGCGCAGCGACAGGTCGTACTCCATCACCCCATGAAGCACCAGGCCGATGTTACTCTGAGACACCACAAGGGGGAGCCAGCACCAACATTATCACCCTCTACCCATGGCTGTCATACTGCAGCAAGACTCTGCTGAAGCTATCCATTTCAACGACCTCACTGCAGACCACTGTTGAAAGGAGCTCTGTTTTTACTGCTGCAGGCCATTTTCTCTCTGTTTCTTTCTCTTTTAAAAAGAGAAATAATGCTCAAATTCAGTACAGCTAACAGAAAAACCCCACAGGAATCACTAGTCCATATACCTACATAGAGAGCAAACACTTACTTCCCAAACCTACACACTGTGCTAACTCTAACAGCATAAAAGCCCACACAGTGCTGTGAGGTCACAGGAAATGCTTAAGGGTCGGGCAGGAAGTGGACGCCTCTCTGAACTCACGTACATCCAACAGCGCCATCTCTGGGTGGTCCTCCCCGCACACCAGGAGCATCAGATACCGCGCGCGGTACAGCAGCCTTAGCGCCGTGGACAGCTGGCCGTTAGCAAAGCAGTACAGAGCCAGGTGCATCTGCGGACAGGAAATAAGGACGTCAGCGTGACGACATCCTGTCAGGAAAGAACGACGTCAGCGTGACTACATCCTGTCAGGCCCGGGGTGGGACAGGGGGACAGAGACGGCGCGTTAGACTCACGTATTCCTGGATGGTGTTGGGGTGCTCAATACCCAGAACCCTCTCACTCATCAGCACTGCCTTCTGCTGGTTACTGAGAGCCTGCAAACACACACAAAGAGAGCGTGCGTGAGACACAGACAGTGATTAACTTGTGTGTATGTATGAGTGTGCACAGAGTCTGTGCCTGTGTGCGCGCGTGTGTGTGTGTGTGCACACGTGTGTGTGTGTGTGTGTATGTGCGTGTGTGTGTGTGATGCAGACCTCCTGGTGGTCTCCCATGATGTAGTTGAGTCGGGCAAGCAGTCGCAGGCAGGCGCAGATCTCCACGTGCATGGCTCCGTAAACATTATTGAAGAGGTTCAGTGCCTCACTGATCAGCTCACAGCCCTCCTTCAGGAAACCTACACACACACACACACACACACACACACACACAGAGACACACACAGAGACACACACAGAGACACACACACACACACACACACACACAAACAAAAAGACACCTGTGGTCAGTTTCTGTGGTCACATTCAGAGCTCAACTGTGGTTCAAATGTCAATCTCTGCATGTGTGTGTGCAGTTCTTCACTTGGAGAAAGAGAGAGAGACAGAGTAAGTGAGCGAGTGAGTGAGCACGTGCATATGTGTGTGTGCATGTGTGTGTGTAGTTGGGATAGTGTGTGTGTGTGTATGTGTTGGTGGGAGAGTGTGTGTGTGAGTGTGTGTAGTGTTGTTGGGAGAGTGTGTGTGTGTGTGTGAGTGTGTGTAGTGTGTAGTTGGGATAGTGTGTGTGTGTGTGTGAGTGTGTGTAGTGTGTAGTTGGGATAGTGTGTGTGTGTGAGTGTGTTTAGTGTGTAGTTGGGATTGTGTGTGTGTGTGTGTGTGTGTGTGTGTGTGTAGTGCACAGTGCTCACACTGTGCAGCTCAGGTCCAAGCGTTACCTTGCTGGACTTTGGCCTGGCCGCTCTGGAAGAAGTGGAAGGCGTCGGAGGCTTTGGGGTTGACGTGCTTGACGACGGGGAAGATGTTGAGAATGTCCTCCTCAGTGAAAGCTGGCTTGTGGCGGCTGTCCATGTTATACTCTTTAATCAGGATCTGATGGGCAGGACACACACCTGTCACTCAGCAGGACACATCACCAAGGGGGTGGGGCAAAGGGACAAGATGCAGGAAAAACAGAGCAAGGACCAGGTAGCCACAATGAGCAGTCCATCACTCATATGCTTCAACATACTACAACAAAAACAAAGTGGTTTAAAAATTGGTTCAAATCAGTGAGGTACTGGTAAATTTTGGAGCTCCACCCATTTTGGGTGCCATAATACCACATCCTCCTATCATTGGTAGGGTGGACAGGGGGTGGGGCAAAGATGACAGAGGCGGGGCTGAGGGACTCACCTGAATGCCAGCCTTGATTGAGATTTCTCTGAGGAGGGTGATCTTCTGCAAGGAGTATCTCTCAACCGCCTGGTCTACACCCTCACTGAGGACAGAGACACACAGTTAGGAGAGTGTTGGAAGGAGCATGAGCAAAGCAGAGTGCACAAGAGTGAAGGAGTGAATTAGAATAGAGGAGAGTGAAGGAGTGCAGGAGAGTGAAGGAGAGTGCACGAGAACAGAGGAGGGTGAAGGAGAGTGCATGACAATAGAGGGGAGTAAAGGAGTGCACGAGAAGAGAGGAGAGTCAAGGAGTGCATGAGAGTGAAGGAGAGTGCATGAGAACAGAGGAGAGTGAAGGAGTGAAGGAGATTGCATGAGAACAGAGGAGAGTGAAGGAGTACATGAGAGTGAAGGTGAGTGCACGAGAACAGAGGAGGGTGAAGGAGAGTGCATGAGAATAGAGGAGAGTGAAGGAGAGTGCACGAGAGTGGAAGAGTAAAGGAGTGTGTGTGTGTGTGTGAGTGTGACAGAGAATAGGGTGAGCTCACCACTGCAGGGTGTAATGGTAGTAGCTTTGAGCCTCAGTGGAGATGTTCTTCCACAGCTCGCTGGGAGTGAGGCTGGCCCAGGCAGTGTTGTCCCCGCCCCCCGGGACGCGGTTCCGCCGGCGCCGGTTCTTCTTGCGGGACAGCAGCTCGTCGGCGGGCAGGTGTGCAACTGCGTCAGCGAATGAGCTGAGGAAGCAGTTCAGGAAGTGGCTGACGGCTGCAGAAAGTGCCGACAGCTCCACCCCCTGGAACACCACACACGCACGGTCACCTTTATGACAACGTCCCATGATTCCCTGCTCTTACACCAACATTCTACTTTGAACAGCACTACTTCAAACAACTTCTACTTCAAACAGCACTGTTGTAACCAGCACTGTAGACCATACTGCGTGAGTGCTAACATCAGGGAAAACAAACTGGATTGTTACATCGATGGTCCAATCTAGCCAGCTGTTGCCAGTGACATACATATATGGCAACACATATTGGTGACATGTTTGATATGCATGTGTGTGTGTGTGTCCGTGTATACATGTGCAGAGACACTCACCTGGAGGTATGTTTTGAAGATGTGTTTCGCACATCTGGTAATCAACTCGCTGATCCCAATTTTCTTGGATAAAAACAAACAAGAGGGCAAGAAATGAGAACACAGCCTGAGGGGTACAGCGACAAGGTTCTGTTGCACTGAATGAGAGATTTTCACTGATTTTTTTTTTGGCTTCCGGCTTTAACCTGGGATACCAATTCTTTACATCAAGCCTACCAGGACTGCAGGAGTTGTATGACTTAGTTAAAAGGTTTTACAGCACATGCAATAGCTAGCACATGAACTGATGGCACAATCTCTCTTATTAAAAGCACTCAATAATGTCAGATTCAACGGTATTTCAAGAAGTATGTCATACAAGCTAGTCGAGTTTGGTAAGTATGCTTTCAGTTTTTCAGCCACACATGTAGCTACGCTCAGCTATAAATGACAGTCAGTTTTCACGTTTCACTGGCAGACCGACACAGGAGGGTCTCTCTCACTCACATAGAGATGGTCCAGCTGGGCTCTAGCTGGAGACTTGTCCACAAAGTCCAGCACGTTGCCAAGGTAACGCACGTTAATGCCACGCTGGTGAAGGGCCTCGGTCAGCGTAGCTCCGTCCATGGGCAGAGCGCTGTGATCCAGGCAGTCCTTTACCTACACACACGCGCACACACACACACACACACACACACAAACAAACAAGCTCAGGCATGCAAAAGTCACTTAATGTGTTCAAAATACACAATAAAAGTTTGTATGTCTGTGAAATAAAGAATTTTTACTTCAACATGGTTACTAAAGTTATACAGGTAATTCGATAAGCCAAATTAGTACTACAGTATTAGTATTTAGTATTGTATTAGTATTAATGCAGCATTGAGGGATAATGGGAAGTAGGGGAGGGGTCAGGAAGCTGAAGGGGAGGAGTCTCACCAGTGAGGGTATCTGACAGGACACCAGGAAAGCAGCAGCGTCCTTCAGCAGCTGCTTCTGCTTCTGAATGTCCTCAGCGCTGTCGTCAGGGAAACGCACACCTGTCACAGCGGAGGGAGAGGACAGTGAGCTCTGGGCCACGCACGCACACACGCACGCACGCACACAGATTCACGCACACTGACCTAATAGGTGGAGATTCCCACGCATAAAGCCACTCATGGCGTGACGTGACTGAGGCGCAGTAGGACTTACCAGGGGAGAAGATGTCTGGGTTGAAGCGGATGTCGAAGGAGGTCAGGCTGATGGAGCCTACAGCTCTGCAGGCGTTCAGCACCACCTCTCTACTGCGGGGATCTGCAGGGCGGGGAGGAGGGGGGGTACCATTATACAAACCATCCAAGAGCCGCTCCCAGTCTCCACCATCACACACAGCATTAGCGGCCACCGTTACTACTGCACCAATATCTGAGATCCCCCACCATTACACACAACACTCACAGTCACAACCACACAAACAAAGACACGCCCCAAAACCACAACACACTCACACCCCGGCACATGCACAACAATACCGGTCACCCACCAACACCCACAAACAGGGGAACCCCTCCCCAACACCACAACACACTCACACCCCGGCACATGCACAACAACACCGGTCACCCATCAACACCCACAAACAGGGAAACCCCTCAACCTCGAGGCCTCATTTACAAAATATGCATGCAATTTACTTTTCTACCACGTCATTACACGCCATTGATGGCAAACAATACCTGTATTTGGTGGTATTATATTTGCATATATTTGCTGCAGTTTATCCACAGCTCATTTTATGCTCTTCCAGCATAATTTAAGGAAAAACTGCCTCTAATCCAGCTGCACAGACGTGAAGAAAAGCTGATATGTGATCCAAGTATGCACATGAATATACATACATATTCACATCCAGCTCTGGGTTCATGAATCTCTGTGCTGAAACAGATTTTGACAGATACACATTTAATCAAATCTATGCATTTATAATTGAGGCCTCTGGGCTTCAGCGCCCCCACATGGTTGGTATATGAAATCCACACCCAAAGTGTCAAATCACCTTGACGGCCACAAACACCAAATCACATAACAGATGACACAAATCACATGACTATTTTGTACTTTCATTCAGCACCCTGAAACCCTCTGGGGATTTGAAGGGGGAATGTGGGAATGGGGGTAGGGACAGGGGTTAAAGGGTACCACACCCAAAAAATAGAAAGTTAGAGGGTCAATGTCCGTAGAGGATGGAAAGGGTCCACAGATGCTCATGCTAACTGGAGCGGAGGAGATGGGGAGACACTGCAGCGGAGACATGTTTTCTGCACCTCAAAAAACCCCCGAATGCCCCCCTCCCCCACCCACACAGTAAAATCTACAGTCAGCCAGGTGTCCGATCTAACCCTCCCTAAACCAAAAACTCTAAACCGCCCAACAGAGGACTGCAGGAGGTCCAAAACTGTTCACGCGTTGGATGCGTCACTATCTGTTCCCCAGGGAAACATTTTGTTCAATTGAGATGTCACCACAAGAGGACTGCATAAGATGCATCTTCTCTAAGAAAACACACAGATAAATACACACAACAGTTTCCCACAAGCATTTCTTTTGTGGGAAAATGGGTATGTAGGAACTTCTTTTTTTTTGTATTCAAAATACACAAAACTGGCTCCTATTTCCTGGTAGTTTTGGACCGGTACACCTCAGAGAGAATATGCACACCTGGCTCTGGGATTCAGGTTTCTGTTAGAAGTAACACTTACTCAACGAAGAACACGACAGTAAGAATGTATAAAAGCTGTATCTCTCCACTGCATGAGTAAGTCCCCTCAGTCCCCCGCTCGCTCTCGCTCTCTGAGCCTGCAGGACGTACCAATACCAGATCCATCTTCTGCTGCTAGGGACTGGGCAAGCTCTTTAGCCTGGGCCAAACCTGGGATACTCTCCTCTGCCTCCTTACCCTCCAAGGGGCTCGCACACTCCCCATTCTCAGTCGCCATGGCACTCGGAGAAACGGAGCCATTGGTGGTTGCCGCGGGAACAGCAGCATCCTTCTCGGGGGCGGCCTCAGGGGCCGCAGGTGAGTTCTCGATTTCGGTCGACGTCGGCCCGCTCTCCTGTGCGGCTGACTCATTGCTGCTCTCTTGTGCGGCTGACTCAGAGCTGCTCTGTGGTGCAGCAGAATCTGAGCTGCTCTCTGGTACAGTCGATGCTGGGCTGCTCTCCTGTGCAGCTGAATCCGGGCCGCTCTCTAGCGGAGGCAACGCCAGGTCGCCATCCGCCACAGTCTGTGCCTTGCTCTCCTTGTTGGCTTTGTGCTGCATCAACTGCAGGGCAGCCATTTTCATGAACAGCAGATACCTGCAGCATAAGGGACAGAGTGAATCACCCACTGTTCTACAGGGCACTGGTATGTGTTAAGTGCATGTGGGGGCTGTCTGTGCGGGAGGTGCATGTGCGTACCTGTGCTCCACGAAGGCCTCGATCAACTCCTGCCTCAGGCAGGCCAAGCGGTGGCGATGTGGGCGGGGAAAGCCCAGCCGCTGGCTCTCTGGGGATAACTCCTCCCCCTCCACAGGCAGGAAGTTGAGGTCAGGAGGGAAGGTTCGCAGCAGGTCCAGGATGTAGTGGCGGCCATCGTTACCCATGATGCCCTTGCACTCGACGGAGGAGCAGAGCTCCACAGGCTGGTCCTTCTCGTTCAGCACAGGGTGACGCTGCACCTTCAGCGGCCGGCTGGTCTTCTCCAGGAGCTCCAGGTACTTGGGGTGCGACACGACCGTCTTGCCGAAGTCGATGGAGCCGTACACGACGCTCTGCTCCTGCTCTCGCTCCAGGATCCCGGGTATGATGGACTGTGCCGTGACGCGGTAGCCCCGGTAGTCCACCACCACCGTGCCGAGCGTGTACAGACCTTCCACATCCACGGCGCCATACGCTCGCACGCCGTTGAGGTCGTTGGTGGGGGCGGCGTGCGCCGCAGCATCCCCGCCCAGCTCACGGTAGTGGTCGCGCACGTCGAACCCCAGGCTGAAGAAAATGTTGTTCCAGATGAACATCTGCATGCGCGTGTCCTCGCCCGGGTTAATCGCCATGACATTCCCGTCGATTACCGCCATCGCCCCACGTGTGGCTGCAGCTGCAAAGTCGCTGTGTACCTATGGGCCGGGGGAATGGGGGGGGGGTATGGAAAGAAAAGATGAGACAGTTGGTGTGAGGGTAGGCATTCTAAGCCTCACTCTGATGAACTGGTCCTGAGGTCAAACTCAACACCTCAAGAGTCATGATGGAACATGAATGCACTGTCAGGACTGGGCCCTGGAGATCTGGTATGGTTTATATGCATTCAGTAAATTTGAGATATGAGTCGAAAGAGAGGAGAACAGACAGGCAGTGAGGGTGTGGAGGGGGAGGGTGACTGTGGTGGGTTCCTGCTTCACCTTAAAGATGGCCCTCTCTCTGAGCAGACGTTCTGGAAGGTTCTTGCGGGCCAGCTCCCTTGTTGTCTGTAGCTCCTCGTTCCAGTCCCGTGTCTACACACAAACATCATGGACATGAATGTCACAGTCATGCAAAAGAGTCACCAATGTAAAATGACAGAGTTTCACAAGAAACATCAAACCAACACAAGTCCCATTTAAACAGGGATAAAGGGGTCTCATAAAATTGCTCCCCAACACACAATGGCCACATAACCCCTCTCACCTGTCCAGGTATGTGCTCTTCATAACCTAGGCGGGAGGTGTAGGCGTCCTCTGCCCTCACGCAGTCCATGGCGTGGTCCACCTGAGGCGCAGTCCAGCTGTACACCTGGAAGGGTGTGGCTATTCTCTCAAAGGGGTGTCGCTGGACCCTGCGATGGAAAAAGACCCTTAGGATGAGCGGAGATGACACTGTCCATGCGCAATGAGCTTTACTGTGGACATGTCAGCACACAGCCATCTCCTGCTCATAAAACCGCTCACTGCGGGATGTGTGCAAGCTATTCTAAGTGCTGCGCTAAGAACTACCCAACAGCCAGTCAGGGCAGTTGGGTACTGTGCTAATGGACACTGTGCTAAGTGCTGCGCTAAGAGCTACCTGAGAGCCAATCAGGTCAGTTGACTTGTGGACACTGTGCTAAGTGCAGCGCTAAGAGCCGATCCAGGCACTTGCCTCTTCCTCTGCAGGGCGGTGAAGTTCTTCTTGAAGGCCGGGCTGATCTGGCTGAGCAGCTCCACCAGTGAGTGGCTGAGGAAGCTGGGGCTGGCGGGCTTGGGGTTAAACGTGTAGGTGGTGGATCTAAAACACATCAGAAAGATGCATTAGCAGGACACAGCGCCCCCTTCTGTCAGCATAGTGCAACTGTGAGACATTCAGATGAGGTGGTGAGTAAGACATCTGGGGTCAGAGGTCAGGGGTCACTCACTGGTTGAGGTAGAAGCCGCGGGTGGAAGCGGTGACACTTATGTGCCGCTCCTCCATGGTAACCATGTACAGGTACATCAGGTCGCCGTGCATTTTCCTGTTGCCGGGCGGAGGGTTCCACCCACTCATGGTCAGGACCTTCAGGCACTGCAAAGGCTGCCCCAGACCCCGCCCACACATGTTACCATGGCAACACATACCCGACTGACAGAATCTGCAGCACCAGTGTCAACTGGCAGACCAACAGGTATCCACATGGGGGTTGAAAAGTAAAATATCAATCTCGTATTCTGATCACACCCGAGTAAGCAAGTGCAACAAGTTACCTCTGCAATTACCTACTTTAATTAATCATTAATTGCACACAGTGGTTAAGTGGAAGCAACAAGAAAGAGAATGCCCTGCAGCTCTCCAGGGCTAAGAATGGGTATCACTCACTGTCCTGGCATCCCTGAGTGATCAGACAGGAAAGAACCCTGCTGACTAAAACCCTTCCCAGTCTGTGGTGACATTATGACCAATCACACAGCAGTGGCAGTTACACCTGTCAGGCTTGTCTTACCTTCCAGTCGCGGTTCTGCGGTTGCAGGGGCACGAGGGGGCGGTCCTTGCTGCCCGGCAGGATGTGCTCTGGGGGGGTGCAGTCGATCTGCTCCAGCTCGCTCCCCTTCTTCCGCTTCCCGCTCTCTGTGAAGGAGGAGAGCAGCAAGGGCTCTTATCACAGGTCTGAGCATCTACGAACGTTGAATACACACTGCAGCCGGTCGTTTCGAATGGCCTCACAGCAGCCGTTAGAATGTGGGTGGGGTCAGGATATCCAGCAACATGCTAATAGTTCAGTGTGTCGCATGATAAAACAGACACGCTACCGTGTAAACACAAGATTACCAAGGTAACGCCCTTTTGGCATGGCAGCTGCACAACAAAATTCCGCTGCTAATTTGCATATAGCTGAGTTCTCAAGATTTCACTGGTCTGATCCTTGCAGATTCTGCTAGCAGCAGCCATTTTGGCAACATGGCATGGTGATAGTGCATAGTGATGAGCATGGGATATTACAGATTTCCCTCATTGTTTCTACAATAACCTGACCACCCATCCGTCCTGCATGGTCACTGACCCCCTCCCCTTCTCACAGGTAACTACTCACCCCCCAGGTCTCCATCTGTGAACATGCTTAGGAATGACAGGGAATTGCAGTCCACGCCATTGTAGGCGTCTGACGGGTCCAGACTCTTCAGCAGGTCTCTGATGTGCCGAACGTGAATCCGAGCCTCGCGCACTGTGTACGGCTCTGAGGGAGAGCAGAGGGCAGGGTGAGTGCAAACGAACGAACGCACGCACGCACGCACAGACAGACACAGACAGACAGACACAGACAGACACACACACACACACAGACACACACAGACACAGACAGACACAGACAGACACAGACACACACAGACACACACAGACACACACACACACACACAGACACACAGACGCAGACAGACGCAGACAGACGCACACAGACGCACACAGACGCACACAGATGCACACAGACAGACAGACACAGCCTCTCATGACATGTATGGCTCTATAGGAGAGCAGTGAGCATAAACACAGAAAGACACACACACACACACAGACACAGACACAGACACAGACACAGACACAGACACAGACAGACAGACAGACAGACAGACAGACAGACAGACAGACTCTCATGACATGTATGGCTCTATAGGACAGCAGTGAGCATAAACACAGGCAGGAACATGCACACACATGCTCACACACACACAGGAATAAAGGCAGGTAAAGGTGAGGTGAGGCGAGGCGAGGCGAGGCGAGGCGAGGCGAAGAGAAGAGAAGAGAAGAGAAGAGAAGAGAAGAGAAGAGAAGCAGAAATGGGCGGGTCTTGACTAGGCAGGGCGGGGCCATGAGGAGAGTCGGTTTACCTTCCACCACCTTGAGCAGAGAACCCTCCTGCAGGCCCTCGATGGATTTGAGCTCAGCGAAGTTGTCCAACACGTTTCCCTCCAGCTGCAGGGAGAAGCAGGTGCGGTGGCAGGTGTCCTCTCGGTCCATCAGCACCTGGTGGATCTCCTGCACCATCTCCTGCGGCGACACCTGGGGAGTGGGGAGGGGAGCGGGGTCAGTAGCATGTCACACCCCCTTACCCACAATCCTCTGTGCCCAGCCAATGGGAGAGTGTACCTGCAGGTCAAAGGGCTCGGTCCCCGGCGCCTGGATCTTCACAGTAAAGCCAGTGTCCTGGATCACGATCACTTCCTGTTCGTTGGCGTCCTCGCCTTGCTCAGTGTCCCCACCCCCGTCTGGCTTAGACTCCGCCTCCTCGGACTGATCGTGAGCCCCATCCCCGTTCATGATTGTGGCCTTTGCACCGTGCCCTGGGGAGACAGAGGGACAGGCAGAAGGGTAAAGCCACTCTTTGCAGGACACATTATTTCACTTCAGGTACAAACTAAATTTTGTCTGATACTATATTGTAGTCCAAGTACTTAATACCGATGCTGATTCTACTTCAATTACAAATTCTTAAGGCAAGATTTATCAAAGCCTTCAGCATACTTTTTGCACCGGCAAATTCAGTGCCATGATTTTTTTTGAATGGAGCAAACAAACAACCTCAACCAATTAAGTGCTGTCTTGGTCTTTTTGGAACAGCAAAACAGTTTTTCCACACACTAAATGCCTCAGTAAATGAGACTGTCATGATAAGTTGGCAGCGCTGTGCATCTCGAGGTCGTGGCAGTACTCTAGAGGCAGCTGTCAGGCCTGCCTGCTGCAGTGATAGTAGTGATACACGCTGTGAATTAGCTTTGCTGTGCTACACTGGAGTGTGGTGCTGCACCTTCTCAATATTCCTGCAGTCTCTAAACCCCCTCACAGCCTGTGTTTACACTCTCATATGCATAAACACACAGGCAGTGCTTACACAAACACACACACACACACACACACACACACACACACATACACACCCTAACGGCCTGCATTTCCATACTTATACACTCTGTATGTTTACATGCCCACAGTCTGTGTTGACATGGTCTCACACACTCACACATAAACGCACACAGACACACAGGAAACCCTAGCTACACACTAGCACACATACACAGTCTGGTGACCTTCACTGCTCCTTAATAAAATATTGATTTGTCCCCAGAGACACAGAGCTTAATTCTGAATAAACATCAGCTCTTACAGCCACCATTCTCTGAGTGTTTCACATACACCCCAGACTCCTCTGTTAGCTTTCTACAGTTCACACTCAGACAGGGGTTTCACCATTCTGCACATCCCCAAAGACATTGTACACTTCTATGACTCAAGAAACAGACTCATCTTAACAGGACGTCCATAATTAACAACCAATGAGCAGTGGCAGCCCTGAGACACCACAGGAGCACTGACCTTCCCCTGGAAGTGAGGATGAGACTGATGAGAGCACCTCATGGCTCCGCCCACCTCCAACATCACTTCCCACTTCCACAGAAAAACTTTGGGAGCCCCCTCTCACCTACCCCCGACCCCTTTAAGACCTGTCTGCCTCATAACCTGCACCACCCCCATCCCACCCACCCAAAAGACAAGGATGCTGCCCTGCACAGCCATATCCAACCAGAGCACTGAGACACCACAGCTCTGTATCATACCAGACTCACACCACACACCTGACTACATTTCCCATAACTCCAACTTCCTACCACAGTAACCGGGCCCCATCTCCCACCTGACTACATTTCCCATAACTCCAACTTCCTACCACAGTAACCGGGCCCCATCTCCCACCTGACTACATTTCCCATAACTCCAACTTCCTACCACAGTAACCGGGCCCCATCTCCTACTGGCTTTTCTGTCAATGGGTTCTCACTGCTGTTGTCATGAGAGGAGGACAAAGAGGATGGCATAAGAGATGACGCCTCTGACAAATATCACTACCCAAAAAGCCTCCAGTTCCAGGGCCACGGCAGCCATGTTATAAATATAAACCATTCTGTCCATTTCCTTCCTCTTATCAAGGACAGACATGTGGCAGACCTGCTGGGGGGGGGCAGGGGGGGGCACTGGCCTTCAGTCCCAGACTGAGTAATGAATTATGCAGCCTTCATCTTACACTCACCACCATGCAGCAGTGACCTGAGAAGCAGAGCAGAGTCTGCTGCATTCCAGCAGGACTGGACCAGCTGAACAATTTGGGGGGGGGGGGGGTCAGTAAATCTACCCTGCTCCATGTAGAACAGAGGTGGGGGTGGGGGTTAACTAGGACAACAGAAAAACTCCTCAAACATTCCCAAGGGACAGTAGTGTATTCACATTTGAAACAGAGCAGGTAAGATAGCTGTCCTCCTGTAAACAGCCGGGTTTTAATCTGTAATCTCTATCTGTCTGAAGGGAGATGGGAGAGTCTGGAGGACCGATGGCTAGCCGCTGACGTCGCTAACGCAGTCTCACCTCCAGTCCAGCCACTAATCAGAGCAGACAGGCTGGCTAATACACTGCATGCAAATGAGGACTCCCATGTCAAAGATGGCCTGGTGTTTTTTCTTCTTCTTCTGGAAGTATGGCCCTCATCGTCATGGTGATCTGGCAATTTTGAGCTCAGAGACAAAGGAGTGAGTGTTGCATCATTTCCTTTGTGTATGAGCACTCGGCCAGAATTTCAGCCCGGCTCACTGCTTAGCTCTCTCACTTTCTAAACCATGGTTACGCACTCCTCTTCCGTTATTCACCTGCACTCGGGACAACAGGAAGTTGGGTTGGCGGATAACTGGGTCACAAACTAAGGCAGCAGGTCAAAGCGTAATGGGGGGGGGGTTATACAAGGTCAAGGCAGCTGGTGTGTCCTTAGGTGAATTTGGGGAAAAAAAAAACAAAAAAAACAATATGACAGAAATTGTAGAGGGCTAGACAATAATTGGCTGGGAGGAAGGCTGGTAAGATATTTTTAAAGCTCCTCTCAATACAAAAAAAAAAAAAAAAAAAAAAAAAAAAAAAAACAAAGTTTTACTCAAGCCCTGCAGAGCAGGCCACTGTCCAGTGCGCCCAGTGACCCAACCAGTAAATGATTCAGGCAGAGGGCAGGAAGGTTCAGACAAATCAATAATGCCCTTCCACATAGCACCTTCACCCCCGCCACCCAGTTACAGAGTAACCACACTATCTAACACTGAGATACACTCAGACGCCTGACATATTTCAGAAAGGGCCCTCTCCTGAAACGCACACACACGTCAGCCATGGCAAAGCCTTCGTCTGTGGCTACATTTTACTTTTGTATGATTGAGGAGCCCTGACAATGAGAGGTGGAAAACTGATCCAATCACAGCACTGTACTGTGGTTACTGTCCACAAAGGCCTATCACACGGCTACAATGGATTTACTGTCCGCACAGGCAGCCAATCCAATCACCCGCCTGCTCTCGGAATCTTCCTCTCCTCATCTTAGTTTGACTACAGATTAATTAATTACTCAATAATCCTCTGGAAGGAGGACAGAAAAACTAAAGTGCCATGACTGTAGCTATAACAGCAGTGTACAGGATGTGAACTCAGACAGGGACAAAAGCATTGCCCTCAAAACCTAAATGTATTCTTTAGATTAATGCAAATTCTAGGTTTCATTTAGGAAATCTTGAAACCCTTATTTTGGGATCAGCTCTCCGCATCTTGTGGGAGTGCCGATATCACTTTCACAAATAAACAATAATGAGTTAAGCCTAAATGACGAAAGCAAAGCCTCCTGGGTCTGAAAGAGTATAATCTTTCACTGAGGTGAACTGCATTTTTGGACGATAAGTGCCTCTATTTTGCAAAGGTTAAAGTTCACATCCAAGTGTTATACACAGCCAATTCACAGCAGAGGTTAGTCTTAGAAGAGATGTGGAGCAATGCATTGTGGGACAGCACGCAAAAACCTCTGATACCCTGCAGAATCAGCCAATGCGCTGCTCAAGACAGCAGAGAAAGGGAATTATCAAGCTCACAGAGGAGGGAGGGAAGAGGTAGGAGTAACAACAAAAGATAAGGAGAGAAAGCACAGAGGTGTGACCTTTTACAACACAGAAGAGGACAACCCCTAGAGGGCATGATGTCACTATAGTGATGTAATCAGTGACACCTAAACTTCAGTAGGTGACCCCCTGCCCGGCCAGCAGAAAAGTCCCTTAAAAACCACGTCCCCCCCACCACAATCACCTCTCATATCAAATCCACCAAAAATCCTTCCGGATTCCCCTGACACCTCCTTCCCTGCTGGTACCTGAGCTCATTATGACACTTTGTTATATGCATGTTTACATATATATGAAATATGCCCTCACTCAGAGACGCATTTCTACAAAATACACATACAAATAAGCACCTACATATTTAAATGGCTGCCAGTCTATACAGAAAATGTAAATGATAATTAAAGCTTAAAAAAGCACAATGTGACCGACTAAAATCATCTGATCGAAGAGCGATTTCATAAAAGCATTAGTACACTCAAAGCACCAGTTCGCATATATTTCAGAAACTGCATTGTCAGTTGCTCTGCATTGACCATCAATGTTACAATTTTCTCATGCAGACCTAGACTCAGCCGCCGGGCTGCTCAATACACTGCACTGAACCTGTGCCCGAGATGGCACAGCACAATGCCTGGTCTTACACCACAAAACGCTGCGAGGCCGTTTATCTCTAATGCCCTGTCACCTGACCAATCCAGATGCTTAGACCACAGCAACCCGCTGACCATTTCACTGCGTCGCTGGCAGCCATTTCTATCAACTCGGTGAAAAACTATGAATAATTGTAAAATATTAACAAATGTATTTACTAATTATACGGCGAGCTAAAACATCGAGTGCGTCTTTAATATAACTGCTGTTCTTTAACAGATATTTTAAATCGTGCAGCTGCTGCTGTGTGCAGAATACCAGGGAATAGAGCGCGCAAAAAAAAACTGCCATAGCATGACCAAGTCTAAGCAAAACAGTGAATACTCTCCACATCAATAAGAGCAACCGCTGTCAGTCATGCAGAACATGTTCGAAAGTTTATTTATTCGTCAAGTAACCCGAGCTGGTTAGTACGTCAATGGCAGAGGTGTCTTCTGCCTAGCGGTGGCACAAAACCTTGAGCACCACTGACAAGACGGTGCAAGTCAAAGTCCTCTATCGGCGCTGAGTGGAATGGACTGGCATAGCTGAGCATTAGCTGGAGTTGTGTAACTTTACTGTTGGCCAAAAATTAAGATGTAACAAGACCGCAAACTGTTCCGCTAAATTAACTGTGCCTGAATGTGTTCTCATAGTGGGGTATTTCATATTAAAAAATAATACAGGTCCGGATATAGTTCATTGGTGATTAAACAACTTCGGTGCATGACACTTACCCGATGTTGTTTCGCTAGTATAACCTTCTCTCACCGTGCGCGCACCATGACTTTAACAGAGCCGACTTCCGCTTCCTGGTCAACGAACGAGCAACCTCTCTATTTCAAACTCAGAGGGGGAGTCGGGGAGACTAATCTCCGTACGGAGAGTGACATCGTGGTATTCGCCCCGTAGGAAACACGTAGCCAGCATACCTACTTCTGCAGGGTATATGGTTACACCGCAACTGTATGTTAGATTTAGCAGATGTTCCTTATATAACAAATTCACAACTACTTTCCTCCCCCATTGTTTCTTGGATTGTTCAGTTCCACTGAAGGTGACCTTCAGTTCATATGTGCACGCATGCTGTTACCGCACATGTGTGTCGGTCTGCAGCTGTCTGCCGGGCTGTGTCTCACTGAAATAATCATAAAACATTTCTTCAGCTGTCAGAATATTTTCAAAGTAGTCGGCCTCCGCCATAACGCTTATGCAAGTTCAGGCACCCTGACCTCAATCTGAAAATCATTGTTTTTTTTTACAGTAACACTTATAACCAAATAATACAACTAGCTAACTAGCAGGTCAGGAAAACGATAGTTATCATACAAGTAAAGTAGTCTGCGATGTCAAGATGGCTTTGCACTGCAAACCAAGGACAAATAATCACGCTGACTCTGACGGACGAACGAGCGCCTACAATGATTAAATATTAGCCATACACTTATCACGCTAGTGTTAACTTCAACAATGTTGTCAGCTATGTGCTCCGCAGTGGTAAAAAAATAAATGATCCAGTCAGTAGAATCTTTCGTTAAATGCATTGGTTTGACCATTTACAGTGTGCAGATGAAATTATGTAAAGATTCGTGCCTTGAGTTCAGATTAGAGGAAACTAGCTAAATGTTCTAAGACATATTTCAGACTCACAGATAGCCTTGTCTTGCTAAATCATACATTTCATTTCACACAAGCAATAACCTCTGCAAGTCGCGGTTGGCTAGCTTCTTCTGGACTAATTCGGCCTGTCACAAGACAAACAGCTAGCTAATGTTATTCAACTGCCAACTGAAATGAACCGGTTACCTTGCTAACAGGTAAGCTATACCCTACAGTGACACCAATAACATTAGCTAGCCATTTATGCCCATATTACAACGAAATGCTAATTTACGCAGAACCGGATAATGCTGAATCAGTGACATACTTAAGGGCACACAGATATGCTTGTAAACAGGTAATGTTTCATACCACAGGCGCAAGGATCCTTAAGCGTTTCTTTCCTGGTTTCGCTGCTGTCCGGCGTCTCACCTTCCTCGGCACGTTCGGTTGGTTTGCCGGTGGGTACAGTCGCCGGTATGTCGTCTGTCTTGCTCACCATGACTTGTGCGAGCAGCTTTCACGCCTCGTGTCAGAATGTAGTTTCTCTGTTCAGTGCTGTTGGTGTGTGATGCTGTCCTTTTGAGCAAGCTCGCAACATGTAAAGAGCACTATGCACGGAAACAACTCTCCCCAGGAAGGACAGGACAGCGCACGACTTAGCAGTCCCACGTGGTTTCTCCTCCTCCTCTTGACCCTTTTGCCTTTGTGTCTGTCCCACCCCCAAAACAGTCTGACTACGGATAGTCTGAAGGGTCATACAAGAGCGCTATTCGATGTCCATCATGTAATGCAAAGCTAAATTAATTGTTCATAAGCATGGCAAGTTCATAAATAACTTAAGACGGCTGGGTACAGTTTTCTGTACAATACAGATATTACTTCCATCCATCTGTCGTTCTGTAACTACCCATCTGTATAAAACAACATAGTGCAATGTAAAAGATACTGATACTACCCGAGGCAATGAGAAATGCATTTCAATAGGTTGAAGTAAATTTTAATATTTATTAAAATAGAAATTCAGCCGTAAGGTCTATGTAGGGCAACCGCAGTAGGCCTATTTGCGGCACAGGAAGGGTCAGGGACACTTGATCGAAGTTAACACACCAGTGAACTTGGTGATGTTTTTTAGAAAGAAAGGCTGTTTACTTTGTTACTGTATACTTGTGTATATGAAATGAATACTCTATTGACAGAAATTGCAAGGGGCAATTTAAATGATTTGTATTGCATACTTTTATAACCTTCGCCAATTTATTTTGTTGGAACAGTTCTTACCTGAAAAATGAAAAGGTCATGAAAATCTGAGCGTAAGAGTGCCGACTTCTATTCCAATCTAGAACCAATTACCGGTAAAATGTAACAACACTGGCAGCTCACAAGAGATGACACGAGTTTAAAAAATGAAACAGCAAACAGAATCCAAAGTCTGTCACTGTAGTTCAAAATGTAACAAAAATTTTGGTAAAGATGAAATCAACACATAACATGCGGAATAGAGGATTTTCTGTTCTGTTACGAAAACTGAAAATATATGCAAAAGGTGTTAGATTATATGGATCTACTATCTGCCAATTTACACACACACACACACACACACACACACACACACACACACACACACACACACACACACACACACACACACACACACACACATACACACACACACACACACACACACACACACACACACACACACACACACGCACACACACACACACACACACACACACACACACACCACACACACACACACACACACATATATATAAAGCTCATCTTATTGAATAAGAATTTTCTGAAAGTGACGGGATGCAAAATCAGACCAGAAAGAGAACCCTTGAAAGAGAACGGAGCCTAAATCAGAGGTCACTAAGCTTTAGTTTTCATGGCAGAGACACTGGAATAAGTGGAGAGTTGTGCAACAACTCATATACCAACATCAGAATGAAAATCACAGATTCTGAAGCACTGAAGTTAGAAAAGAACATTTATTGATGAGTTACTCATCACTGTGGGCAGACCGTTAAGTCAGCATTACTGCAGCGTATTTTATCAAACTCAGTCTTATTTCTGCTGAAGTGTAAAAGCATTGGGCTGGCCTTCCCTTACATTAGAATTATAAATCAGAAATGTCCTTTAAAATCTGAAAAAATTACCTGCAAAAAATCCAGAAAATTAAAGAATGGACCGTAGGATAGTATATACAAGCAAAGCTGATCTTGGATCATATGAAATTAAGCAGAACCATATTCCCTTTGCTGTGTGAGGTGACCATCACACAGCTGAAACTCCTCACCCAAATGAAGCCTGACAAGGCCCCTCAGTACCCAGCAGATTATTGGTTCCATGAGTAAATATTAAGTCTGTTTTCTGCTCGGAGATGTCCTCTAATCGTCTCTTCCACTGATGAGAAGGTAAGAGGTAGACAGATGTTTTGGGCGCCTCCTGTCATGGGCAGACTTGCTAAAAGTGGAGTCACAGCAGGCCTTGAACACAAATGTCCGCCGTCTCAAGGGCTTTTGAGCTGGCAGAGCGCAAAAACACATCCCCACTGTCTCTGGAGCAGAGAGCTAAGGGGCCATGGTCAGAGTGTGCAGACGGGTGCTGGGGAGGAGAGAGGCACCGTGTCCACACTCACACCGAAGTGACTTCATTTCATTTCCATCCCATCACAGGGCGCAGCAGGTATGGCTGCCTAAGACCAACGTCTTCATAAGACTGTCAGACAATGAAAAATCCCTCAGGTGAAACACAAAACATACAGATTTCAACGAAAAACATGAGTTTTGTTGGAAAGTTTGGTTTTGCACTTTCGTTCATTATTTCACAGCGAGATTCAGTTTGTCAGGGTGGACATCATTGCTGGATATCTCAACTGTTAGTACACATTTCCCTGGTAAGGCTCAAGTTTGGAATTGCAAATAAAATATCAATTACGTGATTACATTTCATTACTGATCTAAGTGTCCTCTAAAATAATTACATTTGAATACAATACATTAAATTACACATTATAATGCTCTTTCCTACAATATTGAATACATTTAATGGTCTTTTGCATTAGGTGTATATATCGTCTATTAAAGATGCAGGGTTTAACTTTCATGGAATGCTCATTTTACACATCTAACTGGCTACTATGACAATGGGTACTGTGATCCAGTGCAATTACACCACCTCAGATGGTCAGTCTGGGAGTAAATGGCTTCCAGTGCGTCAGCTCAGTTTTACACCCTATAGTAGAGATACAGGCGTAAAGCTGGTCACACAGACCCACTCCAATGACTTTATGCATCTCTTTACATCCTAAATTTCCTATACTGGATCATCTCTATAACAGCACATTTATTCAAATCTGTGACAACTACTGACATTCTGAGCCCTGATTCCTGCTAAAAACTAATCTAAGAACAAGGGTGAGAGTGACAGGCATAACGATAATGACATTATTGACATGAGCAATGCTAACAGCGTTCACTTAGCTTCAACCCCCGTTCACACTGACACATTAAAAACATTGCTGTCTCCACATTGGAAAAATGCTACTTTGTACTCATTAACACACCCTCATTCACACCTCCAGATATCCCATTTTCATGGCTGAGGTGGGAGGACTCTTTGTTTTTATCAGTGGCCGCCATGACATTTTGGGTGCAGAAAGAAAAATACCTCCTACACACTCACTCCAAATCAGCCTGCTCATCACACACGCTGAACTGTGGGAAAAATATAGCACTGTCCTATTTTTTCATAGTAACTGACCGTGCTCATCAGAGCACTGCACTGGCGCAGGGCATTGTGTGCCAGCTAGAGGATGACCACAAGTGCTGTCAACAGCGTTCTAAATGTGAGTGTATGAACGGGGGGGCAGGGCGGACAGAGGCTACATTCACAGTGACATTAACAGTGGCCAAGATAATTATGGCAATGATGGAGACTAGAACCAGACAGGAGCTGCTCTACAGAGGGAAACCTGTCTGAACACATCGAGAGAAGTGCCTTATGACAAATAGCTGTAGCTCTCCGTTTCTGGTTGATGGCTCGTGGTCGTCGTTCCCCATCTCAGTGTTATGACTCATAATTGTAGCTTTCCGTCTCCCTTTGATAACTCGCAGCTGCAGTTTTGCGTTCAACATCTCAGGCTGCTGTGTCTCAGGTTGATGACACAGCGTTGTTGTCCTGTGTCTCAGGTTGATGACACAGCGTTGTAGTCCTGTGTCTCAGGTTGATGACCCACAATTGTAGTCTTGTGTCTCAGGCTGATGACACGTGGTTGGGGTAACTGTGTCTACAGGGCTACTGCAGCAGCTATCCTCTTCAGTATTCTCGGCCTCCTCTTCCCCTTCCCCCTGGTCCCCCTGCCCCTCTTCAGTATCCTCTTGGCTCTGGGTGGGCGTGAAAGGGGGGCAGGACCTTCGTTTGCCGGGGGGGAGAAAGAGGGCCGGGTCAGGCATGGGGGTGGGCTCTGCCGGGGCAGTCACCCTCTCCCGGGGCACACACTCCCTGGCCCTCTCGTCGCGGAGCTGGGCGCGGCGCTGCAGGGGGAGGGCGGCGGGCGGGGACAGGAGCTGGACGGGGGGCAGAGTCTGGAGTGGCCGCTGCAGGTGCATCTGCCGCAGGTGGCGTCGGGCAGCATGCAGCTGGAAGGACAGGTAAGCGGCGGTTTCTGTCTGAATGCGCAGCTGCGTGTGCAGCTCAGTACTGCGGTGGCTGCGACGCTGCAGCTCCTGGAGGAAGCGCCTCTCCTCGTCTCTTAGGCTGTTGCGCAGAGCTCTCACCAGCGCCCCCTTCTGGCTCAGCTCCTTATGCAGCTCCTCCACAGTCCACTGCTCCTCCTCCAACCGCATCTCCACCTCCCGGCACCTCTCCTCCAGGTACTCCTCCTCCGCCTCCACCTCTGAAAGAAACAAACACACAAACACACACACACAAACACGGTCTGGGGTCACAGTGGCTGCAGCAGAGAAATCTAAGCCAATAGGATGAAGCTCCAGACATGCCATCTGTCACCATAGAAACCAGACAAGCAGCATAATCTGGATCAACCAGACCTAACTCAGTGATGAGGACCAGACACAGGATCCAGGCAGCTGATCCAGGATCAGCACTGCGGGGCACATACACTGATCCAGGATCAGCACTGCAGTGCAGAAACATTGATCCAGGACAGCAGGCCTGGTGACTGAGGGCTGGCAGAGCTGGATGCTGCTGTTCTCACACACACTGAAACCATGGAGAGATGAGGATTCCATATTCTTATCCCACTCCTTCAGTGAGGTCATCTCTGAGTCACCCCCTGTGAGACCCCGCCCAGCCTGCCACCCACCACCCACAGCGCAGGATGATGCAGAAAAGACAGAAACCCTTGGACAATATGACCTTCTCCTCTCCTTTTCCATCTCCCCTCTCTCTCTCTCTCTCTCTCTCTCACACACACTCCCAATTCCCCCTTCACTGCCTGGCAGTGCTTGAGTAAGGGGAAGCTGGCTGATTCGGTTGTCTCAGATCACTGCAGTGTTGTCAACACATGATTTTTAAAACCCCCCACTGTTTATCCTGTCTTCCCTCAATTCCTCTGTCCATGCTCCTTCATCTTCTCTTTCCCTCTCTCCATCCTTCCTCCCTTCTCTCCCTCACTCCCTCTTTCTCTGAGAACAGACTGTAACTGAATCCCCCCTCTGGAAGCTCATGAACAGACAGAAAGACACAGAGTTAAAGAAAGAAAAAAGAAAGTGTGTGGAGGAAAAGTAGACAGTGTAAAATACTGGGAGTTTCTTCCTTTCTTTCTCTCCTTCCTGTTCCCTCTGTCTTCTTGAAGTTCCAATCAGTTCAAGGCAAAAGACAGAAGATATCTGTGAACTGGTTACAATTTTCTCTGTTTTTAAGTATATTCACATTATAATACCAAATTACCAATCTGAAATATTTTTAAGGAGAAAGTCCCTCTGTAAATTAATAATAGTACCAATGTCTGGCAGTATTACAACATAAGAACCTTCTGTACGTAAGTGCAGGCTCTTCGGCCCAAGTTTGCCATTTAATCTGAAGAATAACCAGTACTGCAACAATGGCCTCAGCTACATTACCAAGCAAACCATTGTATGTATTGACACTTCCTTGTGTTTAGTAATTCCTCTTGACAGCAGTACAGAATTTAGGCTCATCTGCTTTCCAGGTGTGCCGTATTGTTGACTGAACTCACCCTAAAAAAACTGAATCGTAGTTTTCATCTTGTTGAGCCCTTTTTATAAATTAAAAACCTCTATTAAATCTCCCCTGAGTCTCCTTTTATTAACTGCATCGGTGTGTGTCGTGTTCTGCTTCGCTCCTCTCCAGCCTGTCCTTTAGGGGCTGGCAGCAGAAGCAGCTCTTCTGCATTGAGGATAAAATCTGTAGTTTGTAAAATGAGAGCAGGCACTGCAGATTGGCTCATTCCTGAATGTGAAGGTTGAGCAGAGCTGCCAACATCCCCTCCCCCGCTGTCTCTCTTATCCTCCCCCCTCCCTCCCTCCCTCCTTCTGAAAAGACTCACCTGCCTGTGTCCGTCCCAGGGGTTTTACCTCCAGCTCACAGGTTAGTTCTGGGGAACAGAGCAAGAGCACTCAGTCACACAGAGTGGCCTCCTTCCTGGTGCGGCCAAAGCCTGCTCTCTCTGCCACGCTCACTCTTATTCAGCCGCACATTTCTCAGGCCCTTTGGCTGTTTTAAACTATTCCTGGCTGCCACTGAACCATCATGTACTGATTAACCTCACTGGATAAACATAAAACTGTAAAACACTGAAATTGTGTACAAATGTGAAATGATATATCCTTGATCAGGATGATTTTTATGAGTTATGAGTAATGATTAATAACAATGAATAACTCTCTCCTTAAAGAAGTACATGCCAAGTATGTATTGCATGGTCTTTCACCCAGTGAGGTAATACACTGAGTCCTCGCAGAGTGTGTGTGTATTGCATTGTGTCATTGCCAGTATGTGAGTCGCTGGTAGTGGGTCATGTGATCGGAGGTGGGCGTGTTCCACACGGACCGGTGCAGCGTTTCTGCAGTCGCAGTATCTCCAGGTGTAGGCCGTGCAACAGCGCCAGCTGGTCCTGTCGCAGAAATGCCACGCTCCGCTCCACCCTCTCCACCTGCGCCGCCAGCCAGCTCGTCTCCATGGCAACACTCAACCTGGCCCGCGGGAGAGGTCAGAGGTCAGCGGAATGTGTCAGTACAGTGGGTCACTGTGCACCTTCTCCCTTCTTTATATGACAGTGCCAGCTGTCACCAGACCTTCAGAAACCAATGAAAAGACAACACGAAATCAACCAGTCCAGCACATCATTCATGATCATTCCTCCAGACCTCAGCAAGGTATTCTCTGATATAATATTTCAAAAGATGATTCCGCGGTGGGGAATCCATTTACACAGTCCAGCCCTCTTCCAGTCTAAAGAACCCCATGACATCAGGAGGCTCATAGGACATCCTAACAGCATCCAAAAACATTGTGGCCAGTAAAGACCGGCCTTCCTGCTGTGACCAGGCTGCAGGTTAGAGCGCCTCACCACAGCAAGGACCAGCACTTCCACTGTGTATCACCACCAGAGAGGACCAGCACTTCCACTGTGTGTGTATCACCACCAGAGAGGACCAGCACTTCCACTGTGTGTGTATCACCACCAGAGAGGACTAGCAATTCCACTGTGTATCACCACCAGAAAGCCACATTGTAGATAGTTTCCTTTTCATCCAACAGTCCTGAGTGCACTATTCTATAAAATGTTGCCAAATATCCTGGCTGACACTGCAATATCTGGCTTTGTAATGACCACTCGCATAATTCCCATCCCTATATGTCAAAGAAGAAGAGATTATACTCAGATTAATTTAAAGTTTTAACAATTTTTTCATTAACATTAACAAGGAGTTACTGAAAATGTCTAAGGGTCTTGTCTGATGCTGCTGTTCAAATTCGAGTTTAACCCGTGAACTATTTTGCATCATGGCAATGATGAGTTTTAAAGTTTATGATACACTATTTAAAGCGAGAGGGACTCTCCATGTCGCATTATAACGCGTCATAACACATTACAGTGGACTTTGTTGTGGGAAGGGCCAGGCAGTCCCTACGCTTTCTCCGCAGTTTTAGTCGATTGCACCGTAAGGACTTCAAACCCGCGGCCTGCTTCCCCTGGCCACTGTCACAGATTATGCACGTGAGGATTCCATAATTTTCATTTACATACATGTATCCCTGTAACGCCGCCTTACTGAATCGCCTCCCATTCGTCTCTAATTTTACAACATCAGTGTATTAGCTTGAATAAACGAATTAATAGCAATAAAACCATCAGTCACTTTAAACTCAAAAAAGACTAATACAGCACTCAACCCCCTTTGATAAATGGTTGGCTGATCATCGTAGCATAAACCTTTAATTAAAGCTCAAATGCAATCATCATATTGCACATCATAAGTCATATAATTTTCTGCAGTATAAGGCACACAAAATAAATAATGTTGCAGACTGTTATTAGGGTTTATTCGCTCTTACCGTTTATCACTTGAAATAAGCAGTGATATTCGCACGTCTCAGAGGACAGGGCGGCCAGCACTTCACTTCAATCCAGCGAGCGCGTTCTGCTGCTCTCCCGGCTCCTCAAACCAATCACAAGCATTCCGTTCGTAACAGCGACACACGGCACGGCTGAGTACCACCGTGATTATGGACTGAAGGCGTCGAGATCAAATCCGTGAATATTACAATTCAAATGAGAACGAATACACGATGGACATTCCCGTGCAATAGAAAATGCCACAATTTGTCTCGATACTCTCAAATCTCTGCTTGGATGATGTATCGGTCGCCACCACAGCTGGCAACGTAAGATGTTCGCATTTTTACACCATCGGAATATTTATTTTTTTTGTTAAACACAACCATTCCTTAGCAGAGAAAGAACACCCCATACTCTCTGAGTAATATTCACCTTTTGACTCCACGGATGAAGGATGCCGTAATCGTTTAATAAAAAAAACGTATCGCGACCGGAACAGGCGAGATGCTCATTCCTAGGCGATGAAGCTGATTGGCAGAGGAGGCACGGTCCTCTCCCAGTCCGATCGATTCGAGCTGCCCGGATGATGAAAACGCACCCTGTACTACAAATAGACAATTATTTTCACCCTGTGGCAGAAAAAATGTAAGACGCTTCTGGCGCCATCGTGACAGGACGCCCACGCTTTGGGATAGCAGCGTTATTTTGCTTAATCTGCAACTAGTGCTTGCCAAAATCCGGGGGAGCGGGCAGCGGCAGCGGGTTGGTTCATTGTCTTGGAAGAGTGAGGGAGGGCTGGGGGGAGCCAGAGGTCATACGGCAGCACAGCTGATGATTGTATGGGTTTCAGTAACCACCAAAGCCACTACACTGCGTCCCTGCATACAGGCGCTGGTCATTTGCGTGTAGGCCTACTACCTACCTTTCAGTGAGTGTGAGTACTGTACAACAAAGACCAATTAAGAGCCTTTAACGCCAATTTGTGATCTCTGTTGAAATGACACAGAGCAGTTACTCAGAATTACGTACATTTATTTACTTATTTTGTTTGCTTGGTGACCCTGAAGTAAAATACCAAAACTATGACTTGACTTATCAAGAGACAATAAGATCCTATTTTAGATGCGGGGTTCAAACTTGGAGAGTCTTTTATGTTGATATTTTGAATCTGCTTGAGACGTTGCGAAAGCATAGTCCGTTGGGGGGCGTTTGGATCACGGTCGGTCACTTAAATGAAAGCCTGCCCCCTACTGGCCAACACGCACCACTTGCAGCAGTCTCTCCCATGCGGACATGAGCTACGGCTCCACCCTACCTTGCGTCAGCCAAATTAAGTTTAACGTTTTAATTCAGTCAGTGCAAAGTGGCCCAATCTCTGATCTCTACACATTGCAGTGTATTTGACAAATATAGCGAGTTAGTGGAGTTGATTCGTTCATGGATTGATGTGTTCAGTCGCGTTATTCTTTATTTTCACATTCAACAGTTATATTTTGTTCCAGTATAAACAGACAACATCATTTTAATTAATAACAAAACAGAATTTATCTACATTTGATAAAAATAAATCAAACACCATGTAAAAATTAGGCAGGACCTCAAGAAACACACAAAAAAACAATTAAGGATATTGTAATGGATTTTAATATTATAACTTAATTGTGGGATTGAAATTGTTTGTAATTTTTCACTGGGCATTTTCAAATGATCAAAAATATGAAATTGTGTAATATGTTCTTCCTTACCCTTATTATAATTGTACACTGTTCTAAAAAATCTCATTTTTAACTAAGAGCTAAGATCAATCAACTGATCACCTAAGGTAAGATCATCTGAGATCTGTTTGTGCATTTGATAGTCCTGAAACTCAGAGGGCAGGTCGCAGAATCATGGCGCATTTGACTTTTTTGTATCTTGTTGCTGTGACGTCACCCCATTCACACAGTTTAACTCCCTGAGTGACAGCTCTCCCTGGCAAACAAGCTAAACTGCAGTGTTAGTCAGGTGTGCTTTAGAATTGACGGCGCTATAGATATATCAGCTGGGCTAAAGCAGGTAGGCCTGTTCCACCCTGTGAAATATGGGTTTTGCCACATTCAAGGCAGAGGAGTATGAGAGGGGCATGGTGTGCCTTCATACAGTAGTTCAGGTTACCTTCCGCACCAAAAAAGGTCAGCATCCTCCCAAGACCTTCCCCTCTCTCAGTGGACAGTAGTAAATTGTATTTGGAAATCAGGCAGCTTTTCTGAAATGTTACAAAACTCTCACCTGGGAAATTAGTTACTTACCTGTACCTATGCCTATATCGAAATACCAGGAGGGTAAGGACCAACATAGTGTGTCGTAGAATGTCAGCGAAGTCACTCAAAAAAGGACAGGTCAGATGGCCTCTATACTATTGTTTGTAAAAAAATTACAGTGATGTAGCTCCACCTTGTGGTCACAAATGGCTACAACAACAGTGCAGCACAATGCTCACTATTCTCCTACACTGGTTTTAACAAAGGCAAGTACAAAGTGCCACGTGCACCTGCATGAAAGCAAGGATAGCTTCTGACCTCTGAGCAAAAGGACAGAGGCTAGACTCACAAATGCTAGGCACGTTACACTCATGACAGAAGTATAACAAAACAGCTTAAAGTTCACACCAAGTGGTGTACATTACATTACGTTACAGGCATTTGGCAGACGCTCTTATCCAGAGTGACTTACAACACAAAGGTGCAGAATTATCCCCATGCTCTATTGCCCAGCAGAAAAGCTGACCACACATGCTGTACTTATCCATACTGTTACTCAACCATACTGTACTTAAGATGTGCTACAAACTCAAACTGCACTTTACACAACTGATGGCAAAGTGAGGCTTCATGCTCCCAAAAATGGGTGTGATCATAAACTTCCTGGTTTGAAGCAAACATTATTTGTTGCTGTGAGTGAGACAGTCCTTTCTGATTAGTCCAAACAGGTCAGTCAATGACAGCTCACTGTAGCTCCACCCCACACACTTAACCCATGTTTTACACTGCACCCCATCCACTTAAACTGTACAACAGGGACCTCCACTGTTCTCACATAAATAAACTATATCCCACACACTCATATTTTTTCTTACAAATTACCCCACATATTCTAAGTGAACCCCACACACCCCAGCTATTTCAGCCAAACCAGAAATAATAAAAGATCAACCTTCATTTAAACCGCAGGATCACCGTATAATCATATCCAGTATTCTGATCTTTCATTTACTGACATCATTCCAGAAAACTGTCATTCATAGTTGATCCTTGTTTTTTTCCCATTCAGCCAACGCTATTGACAGTAATGGACTTCAAAACATATACATTACAAATATACAAAATATGAAAAATAATACAAAAGTGAAACTATCAGAGCATGTCACAGAAGGCATTTTATCATAATTGTTTATCATTACTATTATTATTGGTTGTTCCTGAATGACCAGCGTTTGTAGAGGTTAATATGAGGTCACAGTGTCTGCGCATGTGGAACACGTTTACACACATGCGTCTGTTCCGTCTGTGTGCATGCACAATGTGCGCAGAGCACCGGCTGACAGACAGCAGCTCAGCAGGTCTGTGTTGCGTATTTCAGATCAAAACTGAGAGAGAAGTCAGAGCTCCTCTGCTCTCACTTCTGCCTTCAGTTAAATCTGTTTCCTTCAGTTACAAAGCATGACGGGAGGTGAAGTAAGATTAGATGCACGACCGTACACACACAGACAGACACACACACACAGGCCTGGTCCACACATGCCTGAGGTATTGGGTGATGCGAGCAGAACTTGGAGCCTGTTACATCTAAAGAGGAATACTTGACAAATACTCAAAATTCATACTCCTCTCCTCACTCAACCAATTCCTAAAAGCAGGTTTGCTTTTTGCTGCACATTCATGGAGAAGGTGGAGAACAGCCTTTTTAGGGCTTATTTGATCATGGGATATCAGCCAGTTACCAACCAACAGAGCTTCATTTAAGTGCAATCTATTTCACTGCTTTCGTCAACACGTCGTTGAGTCTAATCAATTGTGTTCGATGATGAAACAGGACCACAAAGGCACTTTTAGTCACTGTACCATTAGAATAATATATATATATATATATTTAAAAAATATTTGGCCAGTATTCCTCTTCAATGTTACTTTTTGAGAATAAATATCTTCATTTAACTCTTCTAAGACACAAGTTTGGCTTCAGGGATTCCTCGCATGCAGGTATCATTTGAAATGTTTTGGGATTTGAAATGGAGAGGAGCAGCCAGCGATGGAGGATCTGGGGGGAGCTGGGAGTGGGGGAGGGGGCGTATATTTTGGGGGGGGTCCTATGCTTCTTTCTCCTTCCTGGCCTCGCGGCCAGGTCGCAGGAAGTCACTGCGGAGAAGGCGGTAGAACAGCACGATGTTCATGACGGTGACGATGGCGAGGCCGATGCTGCCGACGGTGTAGCTGACCAGCGGGACGCGGTCGCGGTTCAGCACCAGCCAGCGGGTCATCCAGGCCAGCGTGCTGATGCGGAACACCACGTAGGTGCCCAGGTTCACCATGCTGTTCAGGCGGTAGGGCGTGGTCTGGCTCCACCCCGCCATCCGCAGCACCTGCCGCAGGTGCAGGAAGATGGAGTTAATCTCCACCAGGAGGGCCACAACTGCAAAGCCCACGTACTGGCACGTCAGCACCGAGATCCCGAAGCAGGTGATCACCTGTGCAGACAACACAAACAGATCAGATCGAACCGCTGGTTACGCAGCCAAACAATCAGTTAAACTATTAATAATATACTGAATATTCTTCATTTATTTCACTGCATTCAAATTAATACTTAGCAATCAATACATTTCAGCCATTATTTACATAATGGAAAAGTACATATATATAAAGTTATATGATATAGTCATATATATATAAGTCATATACATATATGATAAAACACAAGGTCTGTATTACACAGTATCTGCTGCTCAGGAAGAAGAAGATGCAGTACCAAAGTTATCCACTGTGTGGCGCTACATGCAAGGAGTCCATAGTCTTGTTATCCAATCACCATGTGACCGCACATGTTACCAAAACATCATGACCTTGTTTATCTTACAGGATTTAAGGGAACTTCCAGTTATCTGGACACCTTGACCTGACGAACTTCCATACTTAACGCTCCACAAACGCATTATGTAAAAATAATAAACTTTACGTCGTGCTTCTCAAGCACTGTGTGAAAAAGGTTTTCACAGTGAGATTGGAAAACAATTCAGAAAAAAGGATGAAAACCAAAATCAGGTGACATTGCCACAATTGCTGAGTGATATAATGTAAATCAGGTGATGTAACTATCAAGTGATGCCACTACTGCTATGGGTGCATGTCTTTCCAGAGAAGGAAAAGAAACAGCAGTAAGGTTTTACAGACCTATTAAAAATGGGTGGTCACGAAAGAGAGGAAACGCAGAGAGAGATACAGAGTGTGTGTATGTACGCAAATGTGTGTGTTTTGTGTACACACTTCTGTGACCTCAGTGAAGAACAGCAATGGAAACTGTGCAAATATGCCACCTTCACCACCCATCAGATGATGTCACTTCCTGTAAATTGACGCTGGCCTCAGCACACAGAGGGACAGCGCAGCAGGTCACCTGACCCAGGTGTGAAGGACATCACTATGCAGGTAAGAACAGAAGATCCACTCACCCCACAATTAGCAGGCTGTCTGACATCATTTCATACAAAGCACCCTTCCACAAAACACATGTATGCAAATCCTTTACCTGCAGCTACACACCTGAGAATGACCAGGATACAGACCCCTCGCCTTTTGTGTGCAGTGCAGGTACCGTGAGGGTCCTTAAATAACCTGCCCTGCGCTACCTGAATCAGCAGGTAAGTGCATCTCGTAACATCACCACCTTTAACCCCAAACACTTACAAAACAGCCCTTATAAAACTGAGCTTTCATAATGTATAATATAAACCTGTAAACAGCGTGGGTGTGTGAGAGGTGAGAATGACAATGTGTGTGTGTGTGTGTGTGGGAGCTGGGCTTGTATAAAGGTTATGAGGCTGGGATTGTAGCTCAGAGGTTACAGTGTAGTATAATGGTTAGTCCTGTCATGAGGGTGAATGTGTGTGCATCACACAGTTCACACCAGTATGTTTTGTATATCTCTCTTCCCTTTGACACAGTGCAGCGCAGTGCTAACGCCACAGCCTCACTGGCGGGCTCAGAGCTGATCAGAATGGCGGTAATCCCGCCGCAGCTTGGCCTGCAGACACCAGCCAGATGAATCAGCAGCTCCACACACCCTCTAATCCCTGCAAAGACCTGCCTCAGACATCCAGCCACACGGCCACACAAAGGCACGGGAACCTGCGCTCCCGCTGCTCCGTTTCCCTGGGGACTGTTTAACTGTGTGGGACTCATTTCCTTACAGCTGTAGAGAGCACTAGCTCATCACTGCTATGGAAAACACATGGGACTCCATTACAAAATATGTCACAGAATGCTTCATGAGCTTAGCACCACACCCATATCGCACTCTCTGTCCTGCAGCTAATGCACATGGCACTTTACTGCATACGTTCTGGGAATGCCAGGACGTTAAGACATTTTGGGTCAAGGTAGTCGACAAGATTTCGTCCCTTGTTGGGAAACCGATTCCTCTCGATCCTGTCCTTCTCCTTGGTGATGATTCCAACCACACAATGTTAGAGAGGGAACGCGAGCTGTGGCTGGCAGGTATGACAGCAGCAAAGACAGGTATTGTACAGTGCTGGCTCCCACCACATACTCTCTCTAAACCGCATTGGTTGCAAATGCTTTAGATATTACATGTTCGGTCTGCCAGAATTAACTGTGCTAGATCCTCTACCTTACAAATGTGGAAAAATGCAATTGCTTTAATCAAAGACCTGTTCCTGTCCATTTGGGTATTTATATGCTTGTGTATTTTCCAATTATGTTTCATGTCCCATGTAGGGGTGGGTGGGGTTCGGGTGGGAGGGTTTAATGGAAGAATCACATGGTTCTATGTACCGTATGCTTAATGATTATCCTCAATAAACACTTAATTACACAAAAAGAAAGCACATGGGATCAGGTCAAAATAGAACCAGGAACATGACCAGGAACATGCTGCTAATGGCGGTTGAAATGACTTTCAAGCACCCAGTTAGGGTGGAACTACACTCATCTGTCAATCATTGTCAGCTTTGAACCAATCAAAAATGTTTTCTCTCCACATCCTATCCTGTCATTTGTCAAAACCACTCACTCACTGATAAGACATAGCAGCTTCTCCCATGTTTGATAAAAAGAAAACTCACTCCTCCATCACTATTGCTTTCCCCAGCGCAATTGGTAGATGTCCTCCCACATATAGAGCAGGGCTCCTCCCACTCAATGTGGCTCCTCCCACACACAGAGCAGAGATCCGCTCTGATATTTGGGCCCCACAGAGTTAAACAGCAGAGCCCCATGTGAGCTCCAGATGTGTTCCGGTGATTTTGGGGAGAGGGGCTTTTCCGTGCATTCCACACACATTTCCACCTCTCTCTCTCCACTCCCCTCCCGCCCTCCCTCCCTCCCTCCAAAAACACTAAAAATAACATGACTAATGGCAAACATTCGTGTTCTCATGAACTTGAACTTAATTCACACTCGGTAGTCAGCTTTCCCGAAAGCTTGCTCAATAAGAGGTGCAGAGCACCCATAAAATAAAAAAGACTTTTTCACACATAGCTGGTAAAGCCATTGTGCGCCACAGCACTCCCACCCTCCCACCTCCAGATTTCCACCCCAGAGAGAGAACGGCTGTGCACTGCACTGCACACCACCCCCAGCCCCCAATGTCCACCCGCTCTTGGAAAACTTCTCTCTTGGAGTCATCTGCATTATGACCTCACAAAATGTTTCCTGCTGCAGCGTTCCAGCATGTGAGAGATGTTTCTCCCCTTCACAGGGAGCCAGGGACTCCTTCAGTAGTGCTAAACCAACAGCACACAACTGCATTCTGGGATACAGTATCCCCTGAAAACCTCACTCAGGTCAACCAACACGGAGAGGAGCGGGAGCTCCAGTCAGGAACACATATGTGCAGGCCTGCTGCAGCTACTATGATGCACAGCAATGCGCAGATATGCAACAGCTGCAATGATGCGCAGTGATGCGCAGATATGCAACAGCTGCAGTGATGCACAGTGATGCGCAGATGTGTGATGTAAATTGTTAGGCTGGGGCTGCGGAGTGTGGCTTCCCCAGTGAGCCCAGACTTACTTTTCCATCACAGCGTCACTCCTGCAGACCAACATGTCTGCAAGAACAGACCAGCCTACTGCATTCCCTCGGACTAACAAACTACATTAACTCTCAATCATACGGATGACAGAAAGAACGGGCAAAAACATGATGTCAATCTCTGCCCTGTGAGCAGCAAAACTAAAACTATGAGAACATTCTGTCCCCTTCAGGACTCTGACACAAAACCCAGCAGAATCAAATCTAACACAGCATCCCATTTTGCACACCATCTACTTTCACAGTTTACTGACGATTCTGGAAATAAACACCTCAGAATGTCCTCAGTTTTTCCAGATGTAAGAGCTGACGGGTTTTCCAGTTTCTCTGGAGACCACTTTTACTAGAACAGTTAGACGTCTGATTTTTTTTTTTTTTTTTTTGCACCAAGCCATTTTAAAACAGCCACAATAATTCCACAGAAACCGCCACAAAAAGATGAGTCTGAGCAGGAAACCTCTTGTGAGACTTGGCATTGAAGATGATGTGTTATTTATGCAGTTATAAACACGTCAAATCTCAAATGAACCGGTCCATGGGGGGCCTGTCTGCCCCTCACTCCCTGTTTGTGCCTGAGAGAGACTTCCTGTTTCTCAGAGGATGGTTAGGGGCACTGTTGGGGTACAGAGAGCTGTTCTCCAGCGCAGTCACTGCGCAGCTCAGCCAGAGAGCTGTTCTCAAACACAGTCACTGCGCAGCTCTGCTTTACTCCCCCCCTGCATGTGATTAAAGACTCTATGTGAAGTGTGTGTATGTGTGTGCATGTGCTTTGTGTGTGTGCTTATGTATGTGTGGTCAAACAAATAGTTTATTTAACACATTCTCTATCTGTTGAATTTAAATAACTGTCAGCAGCACAACAGAAAGGGGCAGGTCTGCTTACAGAGAGTGTGCCAGTGCTTTCAACAGAAGCACAGGACCAAAGATACCCCTTAATCAGCACCCCACTCTCACCCTAAACACACCAGCACCCCACTCTCACCCAAAACACATAGAGGAGTCACTATGGAGCAGAGAGGAGGGAGGGAGAGACCGAGGAAAACAGAGTGAGAGAGAGATGGAGGGAGGGAGAGACCGAGGAAGACAGAGGGAGAGAGGGAGGGAGGGAGAAGAAAGTTTTGAAGTTCCAGCTTCTCACTTGGTCATTGAGAGGCTGACGGCACTCTGGAGTGAATGAAGTCTCCGGAAGAGAGGAGAGAATGTCAAAACAGCACAGAAAAGAAACAAAAAGTAAAGAACTGAATACAAAAGGCAGAGCTGACGTAATTCAGGGCTCACAGCCAAGGCAGAGCTGGGGCACACTTCTCCCCCTCTCTCCCTCTCTCCTTCTCCAACCCTTTCCATCTCTCTCCCTCTCTCCCTTTACATCCCTTGCTCTCTCCCCTTCTCCCTCTCTCCCTCCCTCCCTCTCCTGCTCCCTCTTCCTCTAAATCTCTCCGAGTTCTGTCTCCCCTGGATATAATAAATATAACTATTATTATAACCAATCACTTACAATGTAAATACAGAACAAAATAAAATACACAACTTGGATGAAATCTGATATTAATAAAATAAATGTAACAAGAACAGACAGAAAAGTTTCCTCTTTCACTGCCTGTTACATGTTCTTGTAAGCATTTTTAGCCTCTGAGCACATGCATTGATATTTCTGCATGAACTGTGGAGCATGGGGGTCACAGAAAGGTCAGATGTGCTTTCCACCAATGAGAATTATGGACAGAGAGGCTGCTCTCTAGGAATGGAGGTCAGATCGCAAGCATCACTCAATCCCATAATGCTGTGCTCAGGGTTCTCAAAAGTGCAGGTCACTGTACTGTACAGAGCTCAGTTACAGGCTGAGTAAAATGCCAGACCTGTTCCTGCCAGTAACAGACAGGAACATACAGAAAACATACATTTCATTTCCCATGGTGTAATCCCTAAACAGGACGTACAGGTATTTCTTAAACATATTTGCATATGGAACATGAGGCAACCTGCTTCATGTAAACAAGCCCCAGTATTTTAGAAAAAGTGTTCCATTTTCATGCTGCCTGGCTTGCTCTGTACTGTCAGTCTGGAGGGTGACGTTTCATTGATAATTTATGATAAGTCACGCCTCCTGACATTTACTCCTAAAAAACCCAAAAATCTCCAACTAGACATTTTATTTTGAAATTTTATTCCACCAGAAAGTCACTAGGCAGCTGCTGTACTCGTCTCATGTGCATGTACAGTTGTAACGTGGGCGCTGTTCGAACGCGTTCACACAACTATTTTAGTATTTACTCCGAAGACACTGCTGCCTTTCCTCTCAATGAGATCAACGAGCAGACGGACGACAGAGAGCACAACATAGTACTGTGAAAAACAAAGCCCTGTTGTTTCCCGAAACTGTTTGTCAGTGCTGAACTTTTGACAAAGCCACTCTGACGCAGTGGAGCCCCAGCCAATAAGAGACGGTCTAAGATGGTTTGTATTTTCAAACAAAATGGCGGATAAAATCTTGCTTGCTCACCAAGGCAAGACAGGCTAATCTATGAGAGCACATGATGGCAGTTCAGAGCATGCTTTGACCGGCCACACTGTCAGAGTGCGTGTTTGACCTCTGCCATTTGCCATTCATAAGGCTGATAGGGCTAGCTAGATACAGCACTCCAAGACATAAAAACAATAAGGCAACAATGCATACCTATACACCAGGCTTTGGCTGCTATGACCATGATTGGTGTGGGTGTGGTCATTTTGGGTGTGGCTGCTATGACGAAGCGTTTAAATGATATGGCCGTGGTTATTGAAGGTGTGGTTGCCATGGCTGTGATTACTGTAGTTGCTATGGGTGTGGTTTTTGTAGGTACGGGTGCTGTTTGCGGCTTCGTAATGGGTGTGGTCACCGAGGGCGTGTCAATGCTTACCACCACATGGTGAAACAAGAGCTCCCAGGACTGGCTGAGCTTCTGGTTGTGGACCATGTCAAAGAAGTCATAGATGAAGTAGCCTGGGGGAAAAAAGGAGAAATTTGTTGTTTTTTTTTAATGCCTTCTTAGCCATTTCAGCTAGTCACTTGATCCTGGCTACCATGACAACACTTGCCACGGTTACCAAGATGTCAGTTCCAGTAGGCTATTTATATCCATCTCTTCTATGAATGTATCCATGGAGACGATGTTTTAGAATGGGGGGCAGAGTGTTGTTTGAGAGTTTGTGTGAAAGGGCAGGAGAGGAGGGATAACCCAGATAAACAGAGCAGCGTTCCCCTTTACCAACTTAGCATGGAAACGACAGGACTGCAAACAAGCACACACAAAGACATACACATACACACACATTCAAAGACATACACACATATACACACACACATATACATACACACGTGCATGCTTGTGACAGGATTTTTTGGTCTGTTCTGCATAATGAAATTTCTGTGCTTTGTTAGAGGAGTCTGACAATATGGGGCAGGCTGGAGTCTAGTGGCTAGGGTACATGACTGGGATCCCTGAGGCTGGTGGCTCATGCCCCAGTCTAGCCACAGCACAAACACCACCGCTGCTGGGCCCCTGAGCAAGGCCTCTAACCCCACATTGCTCCCAGGGGGATTGGCCCCTGGTTAGTCTAACAAAACTATAAGTTGCTTTGGATAAAAGCATCCGCTAAATGACTGTAATGTAATGTAAAGCCTTCATGCGGAGGAGTTGGGGAGGGGGCTCCTGACCTGCAACCAAAAAGGTGTTTGCTCAAATCGCTGTTGGGGCAACAATAGTGAAATGCCAGGCTGTCCCTTTGGGAGTGAAGTCGCTACCCTGTGCTCTCTGGGTTAACAAACGGCTGTATACATTAATAATGAGCTTAATGCAGACTAATGAAGGTGCTAACGAAGGTGGTGTGACTCAGAGACTCTCCTGACAGAATGAGCAGAATTAGTGGCATCCAGGAGACATTTCATCTCTACATAGTGTACAGCCCTCCCCATCCCCTTCCCCTTGCTATCTGGGATTCACAGAGGTGTAGTAGTGAATGACTGAGGTTTATGAGCAGTGTGAGGTGCACCTCTGCTAACAGCATTAGCTCTGTGTTTATCTGCTACACTCTGCTAACAGCGTTAGTGCTGTGCTATCTGTTGCACTTGCATTAGCCCTGTGTTGCTCTGCTACACTCCGCTTATGGCATTAGCCTTATGTGGGCAATTCTTCAACACTCATTTCAAACTCCATATCTGAGGCCAGGCTTTGAAAATCAGCCTTTTCCAATATCTGGTTTGCTAGCTGGCAAGACCATCAGTCAACAGCTTTCAAACAACTGTGTTTGAAATTCTTTACACCTGAGATAAGCAATGAAAATGTCAGCAACAGTAGACTCAAAAAAAAGGGTCCTTATCATCCACTGATACCTGCAGTGTCCAGTGGGAAGAGGTCTAAGCAGACAGAAGTCCTGGGGTGGATGCAGAAAATGATTACTCCCAGCCAACCCAAATCAGCCTCAGATATCTCAGATCAGATATCTCATCAATCATTCTGCAGGAAACCCAGGTCCGAAAAGTTAAAGTTTACCAGACTCTCTACTGCAAACTGTGCATCTCGTATGAAGACTTGTGCACTATTGCTGCACCTCCACAGGTAGCAGAGTTATAGGGGTTAAAGTTCACAACTATCCCCAAATTCTGATACATTGTTATGACTGAAAAGAAGGGCGAGGCTGAAGAATGGCAGTCTCAATAGGACACATCTGACCAATCAGAGCGCAGAACCTCTGACCCTCATTCCCTCTCTTAGTTCAGTGGACTGAGCGCAGTTCTGTACGCACACAGGAAACTCTACGTCCCTCAGAGTCTTCTTTGAGTTCAGCTCAGTCTGTAATCTAACAAACACTTAAGCTCCTTCAGGTGCATATTTTGTTCCTGAGCATGAATTACCTAAGCAAGGCACACGATTATTTCTAGTTCATTCCTGCTAGAGAGAGATGGGTCTAACAATTTTTCTTACCCCTGTCGGTTACCCGTGTCTTACCCCAGCAAGGCCAGGTCAACTGTTGCTTCACCAATGTGGACCTCCAGCTATAGCTGGTGATGTTGCAGCTAGGACTCGGATATTGGATATTGGACATTGTTAATTGGTTATGAAGGACAGACAAATAAAGAAGAGGGAGATGATGGATTGGCCATGGGGGCATTGTATGGCACAGGGGTTAATACTTCTGTTGATACAAGAATAATATTCTGCAATTTCTCTGGCTTTAAAGTCACTTGCAAAGCAGCACTCTGCAGCCCACAATCAATCTGGCTGCATGCTGCACAGGGAATCTCCTGAACAAACGCGCGCAGGGTGGTCTCCATTGTGTCAGTGTCTGTGCAGGCCCAAACTCAGCAGGGAGAGAATGGGGAGGCTTGCGTGGACAAAGGCCGCTACTGACTCCACATCGCGCGATCACGGAGGAAGGCCGGTCCCGGGACGCGCTATCTGCGCCGTCCCTCAGGCAGCCAATCGGAGGCCGTCATTCAGCTGCGCAGATGAATGAAGATATGTGTGCGGGGCGGTCACGTGACAGGCGGGGGCAGACGATAATGCCCCCCATTGATGGTGCAGTGGAGTGGGGGTGGGATTCCTCCAGGAATGTACGGACGCTCTGGAATCCAGAGAGCTCGCTGCCCGCCACAGATTCAATAAATTAGAGGTTTAGTGGGGACAGCAGGCTATCGGTTAACTGTGCTGAGTTTCACGTGGGCTCTGACATGCGGAGGACACAGAGAGTGCAGAAACCTTCCAGATCCTATTCTGAGCCTCTCTCTGCTGCTCTATAACTCACTTCCCAGAGAAAACCACAGCCATGGTAGCTCTGTTTCTTATCCAGAGAGAGAAGGAGAGAGGAAACGGTTTCCCAGCTTCTCAGGGTGAGGCAAGTTCAGCTCACTGTCTGTAAGAGGCCATAAATCAGTTATGTTATCTGACCTTCTGATAACTGATCTGAACTAGTGTTTGCCTTTCCTGAATAAAACACGTTTAGTGCCTCACATTAAGACACTTAGTTTATAATAAACAGGTCTGACATCAGTTGAAGTGTACAGGATTCCACTGCCGTTGGGTGATCCTCTTTTAGCCTCAGCTTGTAAATCACGCAAAACACGAGTAATTCTGGAGAATCGATCATGTTACTGTAAACCACGCCTCTCTGACTCAACAGCCACCAGCTGCCCCTGACCACTGCTACCCTGTGCTTCACATTACTTATAACATTTGAGTTTTATCAGAGCTAATACTATCCCTAAAACATAAAGGAAATATAAATGTAAGCTCAATAGAACAGAATAGAATAGAATTTTCCAGAGAGAAAAACTACCTGTCCACCTGATATGGTCAGTTTGAAGTCTACAAGCCAGAGCCGTTTCTGACCTTATCAGATATACTGACGGTTAAAAGAAGAGTTTCCCCAAATGGAGTTTCATAGATTCAGGAATCCATAAAGGGGTCTCAGCAAGTACTCAGCAAAATGGAAACAGTTTTCCTTTTTAAGAATATTATATTCATATTTCAATTTTGATTTTTAGGTCAAATAAACCTGGTTTGATTGCACCAATTTATTATGCATTTGTGTAGTAACAATTGCAAGCCTGATATAGATGAATGATTTACTTATCTGCAGGTTTACGCATAGTTTCCTCAAGTGTACTGATCAGGTACGGCATTGCAGCCACTTCTAAGGGCTGGATATGTGGATGTCAGAGTTACAATTTGTGATGGGGCCCTCAGCCGAAGAGAGGTAATTAAGGGACATCGATTAAAACTGGTTTGGGATTGTAGGTTTAAGGCATGAGTGAATCCGCATGAGTGTAAATTCAGTGGAACACTTTGACAGGTAAAGACTCAGATGCCGTAGATCCATTGGGTCAGCTCCACAAGAGCGCACTGATCCATGTGCGATACTCTGAGCACAGTTGCAGTGTGCCACACAGTTTCTTATACTTCACTTATCAGAAAGAGCTTTCCCATTTAGAAAACAAAGCAGTGGCGTAATTGTACGGGCTTATTAACGCGCCCACACGCGCGCACTCCACGCGCGTGCCACCCTCGCTGTAGTTCAAACTTACCGATTGACACCGACACCAGCGCGTGGGAGAAAACTGAATGGGTGGCGATCAGATCCTCCGCCATCTGCGGGTGCAGGTAAAAGCTGCGGGAGAGAGCGAGACTGTCACAGACTACTCTGTCATACCCATTTGATCAACAGAAAACCGATGATCAGAGAAACCTATAGGCTTCATGTGGGTAATGTAGAGTACTTCATATTGCATTTTTTTTTGTGATGACTGTCATGTGAATGTCAGTGAGAAATCTGTGTCACCTCTTTCCATTCGCTTAACAGTAGGTGTGCTAAGGAGTACTTTGAATAACAATTCATTGTAAATCGTTAAAATGTGACCGTTAGAGTCTGGCTAATTTCACATTCTCATCAGGCCCATCCTCATTCTAGATGCATTTTAAAATAATATTTCCTCAATTACACAATTTTCTCAATGGACTCATAAGTAAAAATAATCCGAGAGAAATAGCCCATTCACAACTATATTCCAACAGACATTCAGCCGAGGGGTAGATTCAAATGATCGAGGTTGAAACACTCACCAAAGCACAGCCCAAACCCCAGTGATGAGACTGTGAACCAAAGAGGTGGATATGTTTCTCCATTTCCACGCGTTTCTGCGAGCACTCTCCGGCGCTGCGAGACTGTCCAGCCCACAGTTCACAAGCTTGAAGAATCCCACGGAGCCACTCACGGTCCAAACAACCGAATTCAAATCCATGCTTTCGCACAGCAGGTCCGACGTCCTTAACCACCAGTTGTAAAATTTTAGAAATAACGCGCCTGAGCTGTCTAAAGTGCCTTCTCGCCTCAGATCTCCTCTACTCCGTAATTATCATAACATGCAGCTTTTTTCTCCGTCGTGCTACTTATTTTCAAGAAATGGTTGGGTATTATATACAAGAATCCATCACATCTGTTTTAAGCTATACAACACATGCTTGTGTCTGTTGGGAGAAGAATGCTGAGGATAGGTGGTTTAAGGGTGTTACAATCTGTTTGAATGAAATTCAGAAGCGAGAGGAAGTAATCATGAGGTTCCAGCCATCTGACTGGCCACGGTAGTGTCACGGTTGTGAAACAGTTCTTGCTATTATAAAAGCTACCCTTCAGCTTGTGTAACTTTTCGCTTTCAGTGTAACCAAACAACAGAATCCCGCCCTACTACTTACAGGGAGGCGTGGCTAGCCTGCCACAAATCTGAAAGACTGTCGTCACGTTTCCCTCACCACTGGAAGCCCCGCCCCCAGCCCCCGTTGATCACTGAGACTATGAGAATGATTGTTTTTTGCATTAAAGTCTTCGAAAATACATTCATGGAAATAACGATTAAGTATTCTACAGAATACGCCGTACTCTGTGTGTTAGGAGAAACACAGATGCTAATAAAATTTCGCTACATTTAAATTGTTGAAATGCGGCATATGAGACATTGCAGTTATCCTATTTAAAACGTAGGGTATTCAGAATGTATTTTCGTGTCAGTCTTTATACCAAAACACTCGGACAAAAACACTTTTAAAGTTGAAGCAGTAGTCCTATGAATACGCTGCATGGACCACAGTGACATCGTGTGGTCATTCATGTGAACTCCATTCAGAAATATTTTTGAAGTCAGTCTCGGAGGTAGGTGAACAGAAATCGGGTTACCAGGTTAAATCTATCAAATGATTTAATACCTACCACAAATTATTGTTGTGGTATACCTTCAATAAATTCAAGAAGGAGTCTGTTCCAGATATCTTATAATCTGAAGGAATTTACGACGCGTGTGAAATGTTTTAAACAGGAAAATACAGCAAGTGGAATGCTCATTAACAAGTTCGCTTTTAATCTACTCTGCATTGATAAGAGTTGTATTTGATTAAGCAATGTTATTCATATGGGAATTATTTGTTCCCCAACCTCACAAGAAAAGAGAAACAACCTACACCAATTTATTAAATATGTTTTTAATCTCAAAGCATATCTGAGGTGGAGACCGGCTTGCCTGTGCATTGCAGGGGGCGTGGTGGTTTCCACAGTTACGAAATCTTATTTTATATCTATTGGTCCCTTGGATTTTACGGCTCGAACGCAGCCTATCTGAACCAGTTGCACTGAATACCGGCTAAGGCAGCATTCAACCACCGCACAATAGAGTAAGATACTACCGGCAAAGTGTCAAAGCTCAGATACAGGATCGTGTTGTTTGTTAAGCAGAAGTGGAATGTCTACGAGAGAAACGAGTAAGTACCTCAAAATGCTTTCAGAGAGATAGCCTGCTATTTCCCCAGTGCCCTCCACAGTTTGCTAACACGGGTTTATCAGCTTATCTGTACTTGACATCCTCATCATTGTACGTCAGGTAAGGATGCACTAAAGATCAGATTTAACGAACAATTTGCAAAGGAACGATTCTGATGTTTAACGTTGTACAGTGGGATAGCTAACGGAGCACTGTGATCCTTATATAAGAGCCCTGGGGGGTGCAGGATCTACTGGGTGTTCTGGGAACATGATCTGTTTCTCTATTTATGTAAATGCATTTTGTCCCGGCATATGTGCTGTCTGTTTAATACTTAGCTCAGTCTGTGTTATTTAATCACGGGTTTGGTAAGGCCGCCATCGCGGAATGCCTGTTATCCTCAATAAAATGCTGACGTCATGATGGATCGACGTATTTACCACCGGACTGTCAGTCGCCTCCGGTGCTATGATGCTAGCATAATGTAATGTAGCATGTGTGTCTGCAACCAAACTGCAGAAGCTAAGAATAAAGTAATCGGTTTATTTAATCTATGCTGCATTATTTTAAGTGCCAAAAGATTATTAAAGGTTTCTCAAGCTGTGAATAGATGGCGCTCAAACAACTAGTAGCGATCAAGGAGATTCTGCGTCGGACAGCTCTGATTAGCCATCGGTTCAGAGAGCGGACGAAGCTTAGACTGGACCTTCTGATTTCCACAGGCACAGGCTCTCGGGGCAAGGCGGCGGACCAGGATGCAGTCACAGCGGAAGTGTGCAACGCGTCCGATCTGCAGGACGGACAGTAAGAAAAACAGAAACCAGTGACACACTAATCAAATCAGTCGTCATACTAAACAAATCACCTTGAGATTGCTGTTAGTAGGCTGAGTTGTATGTGAAATATGTCTGGTAACTGCTAGGTTACCAGATGAATGCATGATGAACGGTTTTTTTTTTTTGTCTTTTTGTGTGTGTGTGCTAAAACAAATCAATTTAGCGAGTATGATTTTGTGCTGGTCTCTAAGATATTTACTGGCTTATCTGTGGATATGCTCCTGTTGTGACATGTGATAGTACATTTACCATGGCGATTTTTCCTTCAAGCACGCCAGTCAATACAGTATATGACACAAATATGTTAATTGTTGTAAGTTCCTGTTCGCTTAATCTACAGTACAAGGTGGAAAACCCCAGCCTCGGAAAGCAGCATGTATTTGTTAGCCAAACACGCACAAAGCCAGCCACTTTTCGTTATCGTAATTCTTGTGCCTGTTAAGGGCTGGTACACTGTTGAGAAGGAGGAGAAGCACATGCACACGCATGGAAGTGCGCGTTTTGTTTCTCTTGGCGGGCGAAGCGAATGGGGGTTAAGCTTAGTGTTACGTACACCACGCGTTCCGGTCTGCACTACGTTGATCTCATGACAAGACTGATGCGTAAAAACGCAACAGGATTCGCTGTGTGTAAGTTAGGGAGCTAAATAGTGAAATAGTCTGCTTTAGTGCATGAGGGAACAAATGCATTGTCGTACTTCTGTTTCCACCTCTGCCTATTGTACTGGTGGCATTAGACCCTATTGTGTCAGTTAAGCTCTGCTAGACAACACACCCTCAAGAGTGGCACTCAAATGTAATAAAGTAATATGATGAGACAGATTTCGTGTGTGCGGGTGGGTGGTTGTGTCCAAACAGGTACTGTCAGGTCTGTTTGCGTTGAGAGGGTTGAAGTGTCAGATGTATGTTGATGTGGTCAGGCAGGTACATTCGTGTGTGTGTGTGTGTGTATCAGGCTCAGTCAGGTGTGTGTTTTCGCTGCAGGATGATGGAGGTGGAGGTGGGAGGACAGAGGGTGCTGCTGGTTTGTAATGGGGGGGAGTTCAGTGCTGTGGGGAACCTCTGCACTCACTTTGGAGCTCCGCTCAATAAAGGTAGGAGACCTGAACCTCCTGCACCTCACGCACCCCACCCCTCACCTCCTGCACCTCACGCACCCCACCCCTCACCTCCTGCACCTCACGCACCCCACCCCTCACCTCCTGCACCTCACACACCCCACCCCTCACCTCCTGCACCTCACACACCCCACCCCTCACATCCTGCACCTCACCCCCCCCCGCCCGCACCTCCCCCACCCCACCCCTCACCTCCTGCACCTCACGCACCCCACCCCTCACCTCCTGCACCTCACACACCCCACCCCTCACTTCCTGCACCTCAGACACCTTACCTCCTCACCTCATTTTGTTCATGCACAGAACACCCTAATGCTGCATTGTGTCTTGTGGAATTCTTGATGTGTTTCCTGTGGAACTGGTGATGTGTTTCCTGTGCAACTGATGATGCGTTTCCTGTGGCAGGTGCATTATTGGGAAACAAGGTGCGGTGTCCCTGGCATGGAGCCTGCTTCAATATCAAGACCGGAGATATAGAGGAATATCCAGGTCTGGACAGTTTGCCCTGCCACAAGGTAACAGCATTTTAACAAAGCTCTGTGTCTCTTTGTGTTAACAGAGCTCTGTTCCTCCTGGTGATACAGGTTGTTAACTGCCTGCTGGCATTACAGTGACCTGCATGTTTTTGTTTTAAAAGGTGACCATTGAAAACAACAAAGTTTTTGTGTCAGTTAACAAAGAGGTAAGCAACAGTTTGCATTTTTGATGCTTAACCTTTGGATTTTGTAAAATCTTTGTAGAATAAAAAGCCCAAGAGTCTACATAGCTGTAAGGTGGGAGTATTCTGATACCATTGCCTTCACACAGTCAATGAAGTCGGCCAAACGTGTCAAACCAATGGGCTGCAGGGTGCCAGGGGTCAACCACACCGTGCTGCTGATCGGAGGAGGTGAGGAGGGGGAAGCGTCACTCAGGAAAGTGGGAGGCTATGACAGAAAGTGTAGGCCCTGTCTCTCGAAACACATAACTCAACTTCCTTAACAGTTTTGATTGTGAAAGTCACTCCCACCATATACATTTTTTTGAAGTACAAATACAGAAGATAGGTAATAATGCACTGTGTTTGTTTTGTTTGTGGGCGCAGGCCCCGCCTCCTTGCTGTGTGCTGAGACTCTGCGGCAGGAAAACTACGGAGGCAGAATCGTCATGGTGACCAAAGATGAACTGTTGCCCTATGACAGGACCAAGCTCAGCAAGGTATGGGCGGAGAAAACCCACGCTCTGCTCCGACCCCCACACTCAGCTCCGCCCCCCACGCTCAGCTCCGCCCATTCAAACCAACACATATGGTGCTTTTGCAGCTGCATTATCACAAAGTAGCTTCATAGGGAAGCTTGGCCAGAGCTCAACCCCGTCCAGAAAAATCTCCCTGACTGAAGGGAAGAGACCCTGAGCAGAACCCAGGCCAGGGGAAGCCCATTTGCCTCTGGGGGTCATGGGCTGGTCTGAATGAGTTTATATATACAGCTGCTGTTGTGTATTTCATGTTGAAGTTGACACATTTCACTGTAGATGTGGAAAGACCCCTTTCTCACGCCAGGTGTGTCTACCTGTCTCACTGTCAGGTGATGAACGTTGACTGGAACAACATCCTGCTGAGACAGCGGGAGTTCTTCCAGCAGCACGACATCGAGGTGTGGACCCAGAAACAGGTGAGTCACGCTGACTAAGCACTCACTTACACCTGCAGAGCCAGGTACAGTCTGGCACAGTCCTTTAGACCGCAAAACTAGGTACAAGTGCATGTAGACAGCCAGTCAGAGCCACTGAAGAGAGAAATTCATTCTTAGAGTTAGCAGTGAAAACAGCAGAATCAAGATTTTTTTTGGTGAAAGATCTCCTAATGGGTTGCAGAGTGTGGACTCAGAACAATGGTTTATATATGTAAGAATGAGAAATAAGCCAAATAGACACTGTATGACCAGTACAGTGACTGGGTCCTGGCTGATGGTGTGTTTGTGATTGGTTGCTGTGTAGGTGGTATCTGTGGATACAGAACAGGGGGCAGTCACACTGAGCGATGGCTCTGTGCAACACTATGACCAGCTCCTCATCGCCACGGGCTGCAGGTCTGCTTTTATACCTCTATCTCTCTCCCCAGGACTTCCTTGTAAGAATCTTAATTAATCAGCAGCAGGAAAATGTTTCCATATAACTGTTTCCCCCTGTTGAAGTGCAGCGTAATGCTGTCGGATTGTAAAATTCCTCAGTGGTGTGGTACTATTATAGGTTGGTTCCGTCAGTCTGTTTGTGTGTCTGACTCTGCCTGCTGCTCCACACTACCCCTAAGGCCCCGGCTGTTAGATTGCCCTGGGGCAGACCTGGAAGGAGTCAGATCACTGCAGACACCAGATGACGCCATGAAGATCCACCAGGCCTGTGCAGGCCGTAAGGCCGTCATCATCGGCACTTCCTTCATCGGTAATGACCAGCCAATAGGCTTCCAGTGTTTTAGGCACTTCCTTCATCAGTGATGCAGCACCTAGCCAATAGGCTTCCAGTGTTTTAGGTACTTCCTTCATCAGTGATGCAGCACCCAGCCAATGGGCTTCCAGTGGTTTTTGGTAACCCCACCCTCAGTGCCAGCTACATTTCACTGATTTGGTTTTGGACCTTAAAGCTGTCATCCTTCCTCTTGCTCTCTGCCCAACCCGCTTCTCCCCGTCTCGCTCTGCGCAGGTATGGAGGCGGCCGCCTACCTGTCGGATAAAGCGGCCAGTGTGGCAGTGGTAGGCAGCAGTGAGGTCCCCTATCAGCGGACACTGGGCCCCGAGATCGGCAAAATGACCATGCAGGTAAGACATTGACCTCTGACCTCCCACATTTCACCTTTGACCCCTCTCTTCTATAACCACTCATGTCTCTTTACTGTGACCTCAGAACACTGGGAATTTGAGTATCTTACAGTCTGTCCTTACTGTGGTCAGACCTCAGTATTTCCCTGTACTGGGGTAGATATTAAAATTGCTCTGTAGTCTAAGTGGACAGTGACATTATGCTATGGGCCAAGTAAATGGTGATGTCACATATTTAAGACTTTGTGGTTGATTCTCTTGGCACTGGGCGTCTTTTTCTCTTCTGTTGCAGATGCTGAAAGAAAAGAAGGTGGAGTTCTACATGAGCGACAGTGTGGCAGAGATCAGGGGAGAAAATGGGCAGGTAATGGGAGCAGTGGAAGTGTGTTTACTGTGGAAAAAAAGAAAACTAAGTTAAATAAGGTTTTGTACATTTTTAGAAAAGTGAATTTTAATAATTTAAAATGCATTTGAGGATTCCCATAGAGCAGTGATTTTCAATAGCCAGCCTCGGAGCGTTTCACATGCTCCCTGTAGTTGAGCAGCCTCTTTTCCTTCTATTATTGTGAAACTTGCCATATAAATTCGGTGATTGTGAGTGCTACAGCAACAGAGTGATAACGAGCAGCGCATACTACGGACGGACTGAATAAACTTTTGTTTTGACAGTGAAAATCACATTTAAGTAATTGCTAGTTATTGCAAACACACAGCAGCACTCTGAGACCAGACACACACAGGTTTCAATGCCAACTTCCCGCCCACGTCTGCGATACGTAAAGATAAAACAGAGACTCTGTTACAACCAATCAGTGCTTACCATCCACAGAACCGGGTGGCCCGGCACCTCCCCAAAAGCAAAAAGTCTTGACTCAGAGTTGGAAAAGGCGTGTACAACCGATATAAGTGAAGTGCTTAGTCATGACCCCAAAACAAAAAACGCAGTCACAGAATTTATCAGTCAAACACCATAGTCAGATTAAGACAAGATAAAATGTCCTGTTTTCTCAATCATGATGCACACATCTCATTATATGAACCTGATGGCAAGTGGTAAACTATAAGCCAACCTTTACTATAGTTTATGGCCTACTAAAGAAAATGTCTATATTATATTATATTATATTATATTATATTATATTATATTATATTATATTATATTATATTATATTATATTATATTATATTATATTATATTATATTATATTATTATGATATAATATAATATTATTACGGCCCACCAACAATATTAATTGAAAACCCCTGCCTTAGAGGCTGGGATTAAGAGGGTGGTGATTTCAACTGCATCCAGTGGGGGGCAGTAGCAGCTGTAGTATTTGCTAAAGAAAGGGGTGTGGTCTCCTTAGGTCAGAGAGGTGGTGCTGAAGAGTGGGGCGGTCCTACCAGCTGATGTGGTTGTCGCGGGGATCGGTATGTTTTCTTGTCCTTACAAGACACAATACAATATTAACATTGTATTAACTCATAAAAAGTCTTGCACACTGTTTTGCTTTTGTAATACTTTTAATGCAGTAAAAACACACTTTTACATTTAAATGAGTGCAGATACCACACTGTAAATATCTTACAGTGTGTATAAGTGTTAATACTTTGCTGCCCATTGCTCCAGGTGTCATCCCCAATACTGAATTCCTGGTAGGGGGCGCTGTGGAGTTGGATTCCAGGAAGGCTGTGATTGCGGACAAGGTAAGACAAGGTGTAATATCATAGATTTGTTTTGACTAACTGGATACTCAGCTCTGAATTTTAAGCATTAAAAGTTCTGTCTGGCTGCTGACACTAAAACATTTTGATTTGGCAAGTCTTATGGGCAGTAAATGAGGCGTGACCAAGAACAGTAGTGCTTAAATGGATGTTCTGCACTGTGATATAGCACAAGAAACTGTTAACAGCCATAATTTGCTGTGTTAAAGAGACAGGAGCTGAGAATGTGGTGAGGCTAAAGATTCTGTGTTAGTATCCATGATCGGCTCTCATTAGGCGAGTTCAGGGCATTGAGGTTTTAAATTGCAATGCTATTTCAACAGCCAACTTTCACAAAGAATCAAGGAAAACTGAATGGCAAATAAAAGCTCAGATGTCTGAAATTGTGGTCATGTGATCATCACGGTGTCTGAGATTGGTTGTGTCTCTCCTGTAGTCCATGAGGACCACTGTCCCTAACATCTTCTGTGCTGGTGATGTCACTTCCTTCCCTCTCAGCCTACGCAGGAACCAAAGGGTTAACATCGGCCACTGGCAGCTGGCACAGTCCCAGGGTATCGCCATAACCCCGCACCATCACCATAGAGATGACAAAACAGAGCTGTTACCATAGAAACAGCACCATAGAGTAAACATTGTATGGTCAACAACAGACCATCATCTTATAGCCAACGCCATAGACCTTTACTGCCATAGAGGTAAAACCATACACCCAACACCACAGAGATAACAGCATGGACCATAGAGTTCTGGAGTCAGCACCTTACGGTTAAGGCCATAGAGTCAACATGGCACAGCTAACACCATAGAGTGCATAGCGCTTCAGACCAGGCAGAGTTGGTTCAGATGAAAATGGCAGCGCGGCTCTCACACACCCCTGTCCTGCTCGCTATTTCAGGGAGGGTGGCTGCCCTAAGCATGCTGAACCGAGGGGCCGAACTGGACTCCATCCCATACTTCTGGACTGTGCTGCTGGGGAAAAGCCTCCGATACACAGGTGAGATGGTTAAACGGCCATGTTGATTCAGCAGATATGAGCAGTGGCTTTGATAATGACAGTAATGACTTTATCTGGGAGTGGAGGGAAGAGAAATAATGCTCTCGTATTTGCTCCATCTTCTGCAGGCTACGGTGAAGGCTATACAGATATTATACTGAAAGGAAAAATCGAAGAACTGAAATTCCTGGCATTTTATGTCAAGTAAGAAAATATCCACATTCTGTAAGAATCTAATTCAGATGTTCAGACCACTAGCAGCCTGAGTATGGTTTCTGTGTTCAGTCTGTGCTGAGCTCTCTGTCTTGTTATGAACAGGAATGATGAAGTGGTGGCCGCTGCCAGCCTGAACTTTGACCCCATGGTGTCCCAGGTAGCACTGAGGATGGCAGCTAGGAAGACGATCACAAGGGCCCAGGCAGAGTGAGTGGAGTGGGAGGTGTGGCCAGGGTGATGATTCTGTGTGAGGGGTGTGGCCAGAGTGATGATTCTATGTGAGGGGTGTGGCCAGAGTGATAAAACTGAGTGATGGAGTGGCCAGAGTGATATTGCTGTTTAGGGGTGTGGTCTGATTGACACTGTCTGGAAGGGGGTGTTGTCATAGCGATGCGTCTGAGTGGGGGTGTGGTCAGAATGATGACACTAAGTGGGGGTGTGGTTATGGTGGTGACTGAAACTCAGCCTGTTTCTCCTTTTTTTCCCACAGATCTGAAGACCTGAGCTGGCTGACGATGCCCTGATGCACAGACATGGGAATGGAGCTTCGCTGCTCCATTTCATTCTCTTTCATTCCTTTTCTTTGTTGATCTGGTAGTGCTGGCAGCGCTGCAATGCTAAGGGCGTGGTCATCCCTAGAAAGGTGATGTCATCATGGTAACATGCATAAAACTGATTTTCTTGAACTTTTCTGTCTCTCATGTCTATCAAACCAAAGCTTCCTGGTGGAAGGGTAGCTGTCATGGTTATCATTATTTTTTTCTTATGTCTGTATAGTATCACATGATCACATGATAGTATCACATGATCTTGGCAAAGCTGACACAGCAGAGACCAAAAGATGAAAAATGATCAGGTGACGGTTAAAGCCCCCCAGCCAATTTTACTTCCTGGTATTGTCATCCAAACAACAAATGCCGTGGATGATGTCATGGCAGATTAGGGAATGAGTGGGTAAATCCCCACTATTGTTTAATAACTCATATACATTTTAGGAGGAAGACATTTTATTCTGTAGCCATACTAGCAAGTCTCCATACTTTCACTGAAATACTAATAATTTTTGGATACAGATCATGGTGCCACAGCATTTCCAAACTACATATCAGCTGAAAAACGTCAAAATGAGTCAAATGGGCCTTTTGAGTCACCATTCTGAAGAACAGGCCGTTGAAATATAATCCTGTCCATTTTCTAATGTTATGTGAGTCCTCAGCTAAAGCTTTGGCTCTCATATACAGACCCACGCCACATTTCAGTCATGGAACAGGCTTCCCAGTTATGATAGAGAAGAGAAAATAGTGGGATAAAAAAAAGAGACTGAACCAAGCTGAAAAACATGATTCACTCAACAGTTTTTTTTAAGACTCTTTAAAAATAATCCCTTGCCATGTGATGTAATATATGGTACGTTGGATAATAAATGAACTACCTCCTGAAGTTCACATCTATAATTCAGGTTCATGTTTACTTTTGCTCCTAGGAAAGGACATTTTGTGGAATAAAACCCAAAGAGAGTGATGAAGTCTGCCTCTGTTCAGAAACACAAGCAGAAAAACTGCAGAGTTTAGGTGCATTCGCAATGTGATGTAGCCAAAGCACATACAATGCCATTTGCAGTTTTTCATTTAAGCTGTATATTGTCCTAATTCTAAATTGATTTCCATGCAAAACAGTTTAATTGTGATTAGTATGCAAAGTATAGAAAATTAAACATTTTGGACAAAAATATTTATATAGTATATTTTGTGGTAGATATATTTAATATGTGATTTGTTGCCATAATTTATCTTGTCTTAAAGGCAGTTTATACATAAGTGTATGAGTGAAGACTGAAAAGTATTGAAAAAGCAGGTAGCTCTTAAGTCGAACTATAAAATTGCTGTTTAGCTGGTATGGTTGCTGCTGGCTCTGGCCTTCTTCAATCCCACAATGCCATGCACATAGCTGGGCAAATATGGCGACCAAGTCAGCTCTTCTGTCAATCATCACCTTCTAATCAGCCCATCTCCTTCTCATGTAACTAGACTGGATTATTTATTTTTATTCCCAAACAGAATTTGTAATTTGCACCATTGTTTATGTCAAACTACAGCAAGCTGCAAATGAATGTGAGTTTGATCTCTCAGGGAATATGTGATAGATTCTGTCCATCACTGAGGCTTTTGTGTGTTTAAATGCTGCTCTTGTGGAAAGTGTAGACATGGAGGAGTTTAGAGAAACATGGAGGGTGAGGGCTGTGCATCGTAACCTGCAGCAGATTCTCCTCCGTTGCCATGGTGCTGTAACTCCAATAATGTGACTGGTGTCTCTCAATCGGGTCAGAGTTTGGGGGTGGGGTGTACCTGAGCTCAGAGACATCAGTGAGCATGTGACGGTCTGCGGCAGAAGGAAACATCACCCCTTGGACCTACAGTAACTATATGGATAGTCCCCTTGGCTGGGGACCTTTACTCTTTGTACGGTGAAACATATCTCTTATTGTGCCAAACATACAGAGAGGCAGCAGGCCTGTCCCCATTACACTACCACACTCACAATGATTAGGTCTCGGTGTTTGGGAGGTGTTGATATGCCTTTTAGGCATCGTCTCAGAGAGCGAACATTAATCAGTGTGTGTATCAGTGACTCTAAGCAAAGTGTGTGTCAGTGCCAGGATAATCCCCTGTGCCTCATATCTATGGTCATCTCTGAGTCTGTTTCATGTGTGCTCTGTGAGAATGTTGAATAAACAACAAATAAAGAACCTTGTCCAAATGTCTTGTTTGTTCATTTTTATATAATTTTAGTTATGTTGCTGTTTGTAACGTGAATGGGTGTAAATTAACTTTTTGAAATCACAAAGTGTTCATTGTTTCAAAATGTTTAACTACACAGTACAAATATGTACCTGAAAAACTATTTGTGTGGGTTGGAGCTTACAGTAGCCAAAATAATGGCAGTGATGTCCGATATAATGACACAGCATTCTGGTAACGCCTTGTTCGCATTAACCCATTTGTACATGCTGCCTTCCAATTTAAGTGATCAAGCATTTTGAGTCTCAGTCGAGAACTACTCCGTGACGTCAAGCAAGACGCCCCACCCCGCGCTCACCCGGGTCCTCCAGGATCCCAGAATCCTCGTGTTTGAGGAAGTTAGGCGTATAGCTGCCTGCTTGATCAGCGGCTGTGTGTTTTGTTATCATGTCAGTGATGGAGGACGAAGAATTGGAATTTGCCGATGATTTAGAGGCGATCCTGCACCTCACGCCCGAGGTGCAGCTGGCAATTGAACAGGTAAGAGTCGGGCAGTCACTACTGCAGAGACGGTAATGCAAAAAATATTTTTCTTGGCTAGCTTGGCGTTAGCCTACCCAGCTCTAGCTGAATGTGTATGAATCGTAACCATCGTTCGTGCGGCAAAATCATATTTTTCATCGAGAACAGTATACCGGTATGATGAGCTGAGAGATGCTGTAGAACTTCAGGGTGTTGTCGATGCATATTTACCCCTGATCAGCGTGCAGTAGCTGTGTTCCATCAGAAATGACAACGCCGAGCTGGTAGCCGGTTACCGAGCCATTGAAATTTTAGCAGCAGAACAGAGTTACGGTCGGTTGCAGTTCCTGATTGTTCCGGCTGTTACGGAGCTCCATAATTTTGTCGCTGGAGTGTGTAACCTTGAATGTCAAATGTCAATGTTTGTAGGAACGCGACAGAAGCGGTAGATAAGGTATCTGCAAAGCCGTGCAAGGCCCTACCTAGGACCATAGTCTGGGTGTAAAATACGACTACATCGGGGTGGAGCTAACGCTGTGAAATGCAGTCATCAAGCAAACTGACACAGAGTATATGTTGCTTTTTAACATTGTCAGCTGTAATTTGTGCTGAATATATGTTTTGTTCACATTTCTCTAAATGAACGATTTTTGTTTTAGGTTTTTCCCAGTCAGGATCCGTTGGACAGAGCGGATTTCAATGCCGTGGAATATATCAACACCTTGTTTCCCACCGAGCAGGTAGGGTGCATGACAACCAATGCACACACCAAATGAACTTGAACAAATTAACACGAAATTGAATTCATCACCAATAGTTCTAGTGTGAATAGCTCGGAAGTACTGTCATAATATACAGCAGGGTGATGGTGATTGAATTAGGTGTCAGGAACCCCGTAATGGGTGGAGTCGCACTGACTTGTCAGTCATTGACTTATTTGAACCAATCAAAATGGTTTTGCCCTCTTAAAGCAAAAGCAATGATTGGCTCATTTCAGTCTGACTATTGGTGGTAAGTACTCATGAAGTCTTTGCTTTGTGTGTGTCTTAATATTTATGAATGCAATTTAAAATTTAAACGTCAGAGTTGTTTTATTGGTGTGAAAAGCGTACATCAGGTACCAAGGACACAAAATCACAACAGCATAAACCACATAAAACACTGGAAGGAACACAGTGAAATGTTGCAAACTAATTGACAGTAGTAAGAAAAAGCACTGGAAGAATTGAAGTAAAATAAAGTCAAATACATTGCTTATGTGGGTGTTAGTGTGAGTTTTTGTCACCATCCTTCCCCTCATGGCAGATAATAGTAAACTGTCCAGCCAGTTCTGCACATCTCAGATACGCTCTGTGCCCTGCTGGACTGGAAATTCTGGATTTTATTTGATGGAAATGATATAATTTGAAAAAGTTTTTTTTTTCTTCCAGTTTTCCAGTTTTATTTTGTAATTTGGCTGTAGATTTTCTATGTGTCCACTGAATGGCAGTATTGGGCTGGTTTAGAGCATGACACTGCAGCCTCACAGTATGGTTGCATTACTAACCTGATCTTGATAAGTGAAATGTGCATAACTTTGTTTGCAGAAAAGTGTTACAACAAAAACATACAGCACAAATCAAACACATGGCTGGACAATTGAGTAACATATAGCACAGCTAGGGTAGTGGTTAAGTGGAAAACAGAGCTTTATCTATGCTAATTAAGCACACTGGGCCATGGTTTGGGAGTTGTACTGTGCTGTTTATCTAAAAACACCCATGTGACCTCTCACAGTCCCTGGCCAACATTGATGATGTGGTGAACAAGATTCGTCTGAAAATCAGGTGAGTTGGGAGTGGGAGTGGGAGTGCATGTGTGAAAGAGAGTGATCTGCAGTTGGTATGTGTGAGAAAACCTGAAGAAAGGAATTATGTAAACCAGGTGTAAAGGAGGACTTTGTTTGAAAATGTGTGTATAGTGTACTGTATGTTGTCTGTTTCTCAGGCGTTTAGATGACAACATCAGGACTGTGGTAAGGGGACAGACCAACGTGGGACAAGATGGCCGACAGGTGGGTCCCCCTCCTTTGGTGTGACATCATCAAAATCACACAGGAGAATGGCACAGCACCGCCCAATAGTTATGATTCAGAAGAGTCCTCTCGCTGTCATAAAAAATATCCTTCAGTCACAGTAAAGCTAAGCAGTGGGGCTGTGTAAGAGAAAAACCCAGATACTGGGACACTTCCAGCCATACACATCCCTGTGAGACTCAGAAATGCAGTCTACCTCGGCCTCTGTCTCTCTCTCCTTCTATCTCTCTCTCTCTCTTCCTCTCTCCCCCTTCCCTCCCCTCTCTCCTATCTCTGTGGAAACAGACTGGATGACTCAGGCTCTCTCCCGCTGGAAACTCGGGGCATTATTTCCCTGTTCCTGCTAGAATTCCATTTCACGTTGTGGTCGGAGTGGTCTGGTTTTCCCTCGGCATTGTGGAATGCTCTGGAATGTCAGCTTTAGCACAGATCTGCTCTCAGCAGGGCTCAGTGAAATCTGACTCTTCAGCCCAGACAGACAGACAGACAGACAGGGGTCTGGCTGTCCTTCCGCCTCATGCAGATGGAATATTCTGGACACTCTCAGGCACTGTCGATACTTGTGTTTCTGTAGTTCACCCATGGGACTCTGGGAAGGGTGGAGATGTTGGGTGGGGGGGTGGGGGGGGTGGTGGAAAAATCCAGTGTCTCCCTTTTTGTTTAGTCTGTGCAGAACTTATCAACTGCTCAGGGGTACAAACCTCTGAATGCGTGTCTCCACACAGAACGTGAGTGTATTCTCTGTTGGGGAATTGGACTCCGTTGCTCTGAAGATGACTCGTTATTTCTAATGCTAATGAGTACAGCAAACCCACGGTGCTATTTATGCTAATGCTAATGAGTTCAGCAAACCCACGGTGCTATATATGCTAATGCTAATGAGTACAGCAAACCCACGGTGCTATTTATGCTAATGCTAATGTATAAATCATACCCTAAGGACTGCTAATACTTATAGCAAACTCAGGGCTGTTCCTGCTAATGCTAATTTACACAGCCAACCACATGACTGTTACCATGAATGCTAATGCTACAGCAAGCCTGCATTTGTCCTATTGTGTTAATCTACCCAGCAATCTCACAGTATTGTTGATGCTAATGTATATTTCCAACCCTGCAGCTATTCAATGTATACAGCAAACCTTTAGTATTGCTAATATTAGTGTATGCGATGATGCTGTCATTGCTAATGCTAAAGCACACAACTAAGACTGCAGTGCTACCAAAGCGATGTGTGGTCTGTGTGTGTTGTAAGGCAGTAAATGTCTGATGACCTCAGTACAGCCCCACTGGATCCTGCACTGAATTGATGTTGAGGCAGTGCTGTTTGACTGATCTGAGGTCTGGCTGGTCTGAGTAATCTGGGCTCGCTCTCTCTCCCAGGCGCTGGAGGAGGCGCAGAAGTCCATACAGCAGCTTTTCGGCAAAATCAAGGACATCAAAGACAAGGCCGAGAAGTCGGAGCAGATGGTGGGTGTGGCTCTGTGACCGTTTGACCAACAGACTGGATTAGGGACCCTTGTCTGGCAGGCCGTCTGACCGAATGACCGGTAGATCATATGACTCAGCATTGACAGACCAACTGACTGACAGCTATGTGACATACTGAATGCCCAACTGACCGACCGACCCTACTGCGCAGCCGACCCTACTGCGCAGTCTCCTTGGGGAGGTTCACAGCAACACGGGCCAGAATGCCAGTTTTTTTGTGTGTTTCAGAAGAGACATCACACTTATTTTCCAAGGCTAAACTGGCTTCTTAGTTAAAGGAAACACCAGCAGACACGGTGACTTCACGGTGCCGGAGCTGTGCGGCTCTGCTGCAGCCCATGGGGAGCACTGAGTGGGTGGGTGGGTATTGGAGGGTCATGGGGAAGGACAGAGGAACAGTAGGCTGCAGGGTCTGCTGCAGTAATCAGGCTGGGTGTGTCCCCCCCCAGGTCAAAGAGATCACACGCGACATCAAGCAGCTGGACCACGCCAAGCGCCACCTGACCACCTCAATCACCACCCTCAACCACCTGCACATGCTGGCCGGAGGCGTGGACTCGCTGGAGTGGGTACCCCCGCCGAGGGAGTGGAGTGTGTGTGTGTGCGTGCGTGCGTGCGTGCGTGTGGGGAAGAAAGGATGTTTACTCATTGTATGTGAGTGTCAGGGAGTGTGTGTGGGAATGAATGTGTGTGTGAGTCGGACATAAACTGTGTGTGCAGTGGGAATTAACATGTGCTGAATGTTTATGTGCAAACGTGCTTGTGCAAGCATGAGTGTGTGCATGAGTGAGTGAGTGCTTGAGAACATACTTGTGTGTTTGCATGTGTGCGTGTGTGTATGCGTGTGTGTTTATGAATGAATGACTGTGTGCGTGTGTGCGTGTGTGTTTATGAATGAGTGAGTGAGTTGCACATTAACTCTTACTGTTTACACATTGGACAGTAACTCGAGCTGTGTGCGTGTGTGCGCGTGCGTGTATATGTGTGTGCTGCAGGGCCATGACGAGGCGACGGCAGTACGGGGAGGTGGCTAACCTGCTGCAGGGCGTGGTTAACGTGCTGGAGCACTTTCACAAGTACATGAGCATCCCGCAGATACGGCAGCTGTCTGAGAGGTGAAAGCTGAACTCTTGTTTCTACACACACATTTTATCATACTGTACAGAAGGGACTTAGGTGCAGATGTCAGGACTTGTAAACAGCATGTGTGTCAGTACAGAAGTAAGGACACACAAAATACCCTGTGCTCAGTGAGGCCTTGCAAGGGGCTGTAGGGAGGATTGCATTATCAGTATATCTGTAAGCGTCAGACACTCTATAAGTAGCACACTACCCTCCTAGTGGCGCCCCCTGCTGGTGTTTGAGATGAGGGTTTTGTAGATAGCACTTCCTGTTGGTGGCTAAGATGAGCGTTTTTCTGTCCTGCAGGGTGAAAGCAGCACAGAGCGAATTGGGGACACAGATACTGGCTGATTTTGAGGAGGCGTTCCCCTCTCAGGGGTCAAAGGTCAGAGCCTTTTTCTTTTTCTTACAATCAGCTGAAAGAATGTCACACACAGATGCTGATGATTCTCTGTCTAGGATTAAATTACAGATTCGCCACCCCTGACCCTTGTGTCCCTCCGACTTATTGTGTGTGTGTGTGTATGTGTGTATGTGTGTATGTGTGTGTGTGTGTGTGTGTGTGTGTGTGTGTGTGTGTGTGTGTACAGAGGCCTGGTGGACCCAGTAATGTGCTGAGGGATGCCTGCCTGGTGGCCAATGTCCTGGACCCCCGAATCAAGCAGGAGATCATGAAGAAGTTCATCCGGCAGCACCTGTCTGAGTACCTGCTCCTGTTCCAGGAGAACCAAGACGTGAGTACCACAACTACAACCACATCCACAATCACTGCCCCCTCACCACAGCAAAACAGCGTTCGGCTCCCCAGGGCGCAGTAGAACTAGCGTTCGGCTCCCCACGCCGCAGCAGAACTAGCGTTCAGCTTCCCACGGCGCAGCAGAACTAGTGTTCGGCTCCCCACGGCGCAGCAGAAGTAGCGTTCGGCTTCCCTCGCCACAGCAGGACTAGCGTTCGGCTTTAGCACTGACTGAGATGTGGCTCTGGCTGCAGGTGGCCTGGCTGGACCGGATCGACCGGCGCTACGCTTGGATCAAACGGCAGTTGGTGGACTACGAGGAGAAGTACGGGCGTATGTTTCCCGCCGAGTGGTGCATGACCGAGCGCATCGCTGTGGAGTTCTGCCACATCACCAGGTACCAGGGACACACCCACCATCACTACGGCAACGGCTCACTGTAAAAACTGTGTGATGCCCTGGGGATTTTTCTGGAGTGATTTTTCCCTGACTGGTGATGAGTCGTGAATTCAGTGATGGTTATCACAAGCAGATGTTTTTTCAGTCGAGGTTTCAGGCAGATTAAGGGTTAATGTTGAAGGGGTTGTGCGTCTTCTGTTAGCGGAAGTCTGGACTTCCTGTAAATCTGCGAGCTCCATCTCGGCAGCAGGAAAAACAGCCAGAACTCCTGCCACACCTTAATTCCACTGGAATCTGTGTGTGTGTGTGTGTGTGTGTGTGTGTAATATGTGCGTGTGTGTGTATAATATGTGCCTGTATGTGTGTGTAATTTCTGTGTCTGTGTGTGTATAATATGTGTGTGTGTGTGTGTGTGTGTGTGTGTGTGTATGTGTATGTGCGTGTGTCTGCGTAATGTTTGTGTCTGTGTGTGTATTAGAGGGGAGTTGGCCAGGATCATGAGGACTCGGGTTCGGGAGATTGAAGTGAAGCTGCTGCTGTTCGCCATCCAAAGGACCACCAACTTTGAGGGGCTGCTGGCCAAGCGCTTCTCCGGCTGCACCCTGAGCGACGGGCCTGGGGTAAGGGGGGGCACAGGGTGGGGAACGGGTGTAGATGGGCGGGGCAGGGTGGCGATGGGTGGGAATGGGTGGCGATGGGGTGGAGATGGGCGGGGCAGGGTGAAGATGGGCTTGGCCGGTGGCAATGGGCAAGGCAGGGTGGAGGTGGTTGGGCCGGGGGTTTGAGGGTATGGGGGTATGGGGTCGGGCCAGGCTGCTGATGGGTGGAGTAAAGAAGGGATAGGATAAGAGCAGTGACCTGGTGATTTATTTAAAGTATTGATATTTGGAAAGATGGAGAAGTTGATGGTCTGGTTGACTGGTAGAGCAGGGACTTGACTGAGATGGACAGATTGGAGGTGAGGAGAGATGGAATGTTTGAAGGATGGAGCAGTTGGAGGTGTGGAGAGATGGAGTGTTTGAAGGATGGAGCAGTTGGAGGTGTGGAGAGGTGGAGTGTTTGAAGGATGGAGCAGTTGGAGGTGTGGAGAGATGTTAACTCTTTGTGGTTCTGTTGTTTTCAGCAGAAGCCAGTGGACACGCCCCTGGAGCCCACAAACCCCTTCCTGGAGGACGAGCCGGGAGACGACTGCATCTCTGAGAAAGACGAGGAGCTGGACAGGGTATGACCGCTGTGGGACCTGGTTATGACTCGGTCCTTCTGTGCTCAGACTGTAGACAGTGAGCGAAAGTGGTTTCATGGTAGCATGATGTAGAAGTTCCTGAGTGAGGGATTCAGTGAAACTGCACGGTTTGCGGCCTCTGAGTGGCTCACAGGGTAAGACGTTTGCCTCCGAGCCCTGAGCATTGCTGGGAAGGGGAGATGTAGGTTTTTGGGTTTTAGGGTTTGTGGATTTGTAGGTGTGAGGGTTGGGTTAGTTTGTGGGTTTGAGGGTTGGGTTAGTCTGTGGGTTTGAGGGTTGGGTTAGTTGGGTGTTTAATACAGTCAGGATTTATCAGTGTTCTCCTGCTTCAGCCGAAGAAGCCGAAGGCCCCAGACAACCCGTTCCATGGAATCGTGTCCAAGTGCTTTGAGCCTCATCTTTATGTGTACATAGAGTCGCAGGACAAGTGAGTCACACACACGCTTTCTCTCTAACACACACACGCACACACACACACAGACTCTCTCTAACACACACATAAATATATGGTCTGATCCACTCATGCACATGTATAGACATGCAAGCTGAAATACACACACACGCACACACTCTGATCCTCACATGCATGTACAATAACAAACACACACACACACATTTGCCATGTTTGTATGGAGGGCTAAACATGGTCGGGCTGATGGTCGCTGATGTGTGACGGTGTCTGTCGCTACAGGAACCTAGGTGAACTGATCGAGCGGTTTGTGGCGGACGTGCGGACGCAGGGTCCCCCCCAGGGCGGGAGCGAGGAGGGGGGCGCGGTGCTGCCCAGCTGTGCAGATCTGTTTGTGTACTATAAGAAGTGCATGGTGCAGTGCTCCCAACTCAGCACTGGAGAGCCCATGATCGCGCTTACCACCATCTTCCAGAAGTACCTGCGCGAGTACGCCTGGAAGATCCTGTCCGGAAACCTGCCCAAGTGAGTGCGCTGCTACTGCCCCCTGCTGGCTGGGTGCTGGGGCAGCTGTGACTGGGTGCTGTGAGGATGGGTATGACTGTATTGTGATTGGCTGGTGAGGGGGTGGAAATGGGGATGTGCGCATGTGATTGGTTGCTGATGGTGAGGAGAAATGAATGTACGCATTTGGTTGGTTGCTGATGGGATGAGGATGGGGATGTATGCATGTGATTGGCTGCTGATGGGGTGAGGATGGGGATGTATGTATGTGATTGGCTGCTGATGGGGTGAGGATGGGGATGTACACATGTGATTGGCTGCTGATGGGGTGAGGATGGGGATGTACGCATGTGATTGGTTGCTGATGGGTTAGTGGCTGTGATGTCACAGGACCAGCAGTGGCAGCGGCGGTTTGACGATCAGCAGCCTGCTGAAGGAGAAGGAGGGCTCAGAAACGGCCAAGTTCACCCCAGAGGAGCTCTGCTTGATCTGCAGCATCCTCAGCACCGCAGAGTACTGCCTGGCAACCACGCAGCAGGTCAGCCAGGCCACTGACCACTCACTACTGACCACTCACTGCAGAGTACTGCCTGGCAACCACGCAGCAGGTCAGCCAGGCCACTGACCACTCACTACTGACTACTCACTGCAGAGTACTGCCTGGCAACCACGCAGCAGGTCAGCCAGGCCACTGACCACTCACTACTGACCACTCACTGCAGAGTACTGCCTGGCAACCACGCAGCAGGTCAGCCAGGCCTCTGACCACTCACTACTGACCGCTCACTGCAGAGTACTGCCTAGCAACCACGCAGCAGGTCAGCCAGGCCACTGACCACTCACTACTGACCGCTCACTGCAGAGTACTGCCTGGCAACCACGCAGCAGGTCAGCCAGGCCACTGACCACTCACTACTGACCACTCACTGCAGAGTACTGCCTAGCAACCACGCAGCAGGTCAGCCAAGCCATTGACCACTCACTACTGACCGCTCACTGCAGAGTACTGCCTGGCAACCACGCAGCAGGTCAGCCAAGCCACTGACCACTCACTACTGACTGCTCACTGCAGAGTACTGCCTGGCAACCACGCAGCAGGTCAGCCAGGCCACTGACCACTCACTACTGACCGCTCACTGCAGAGTACTGCTTAGCATGCAGACCACTGATTCCCAGCCACTGACCACTACTGACCAGTAACAACTATCTGCTCACCGCAGACAACTGACCACAGACACCATCCACTAAATCACTGAGCACAGTCCATAAGCCTGAGCACTGCAGTCTGCAGATGCCGTTAGTGATGCCGTTACCTGCGTTTCCCTCTGCTGCAGCTGGAGGAGAAGCTGAAGGAGAAGGTGGACAGGGCCCTGGTGGAGCGGATCAATCTGACCGGAGAGATGGACACTTTCAGCACGTAAGCGCCCGTCTGTGCCTGGGCTACAGTTTGTGTGTGAGGTAGTGATTTGTGGGTCAGTTCTTCGGCCGCTGTGCCTCTGTGCTGCGTGTCTGTCCTGCTTCGTCGGTGGCAGTGTCATAATCTCTGCTCTGTGTTCCTCAGGGTGATCTCAAACAGCATCCAGCTACTGGTGCAGGACCTGGACTCTGCCTGTGACCCTGCGCTCACCGCCATGAGCAAGGTACTGTAACCCCGTAACCCTGCGCTCACCGCCATGAGCAAAGTACCCCCCACCCCCCGTAACCCTGCGCTCACCGCCATGAGCAAAGTACCCTAACCCCGTAACCCTGCGCTCACCGCCATGAGCAAGGTACCCTAACCCCGTAACCCTGCGCTCACCGCCATGAGCAAGGTACCCTAACCCCGTAACCCTGCAATCACCGCCATGAGCAAGGTACCCTAACCCCGTAACCCTGCGCTCACTGCCATGAGCAATGTACCCTAACCCCGTAACCCTGCGCTCACCGCCATGAGCAAGGTACCCTAACCCTGTAACCCTGCAATCACCGCCATGAGCAATGTACCCTAACCCTGTAACCCTGCAATCACCGCCATGAGCAAGGTACCCTAACCCCGTAACCCTGCAATCACCGCCATGAGCAAGGTACCCTAACCCCGTAACCCTGCGCTCACCGCCATGAGCAAGGTACCCTAACCCCGTAACCCTGCGCTCACCGCCATGAGCAAGGTACCCTAACCCCGTAACCCTGCGCTCACCACCATGAGCAAGGTACCCTAACCCCGTAACCCTGCGCTCACCGCCATGAGCAAGGTACCCTAACCCCGTAACCCTGCGCTCACCGGCATGAGCAAGGTACCCTAACCCCGTAACCCTGCGCTCACTGCCATGAGCAAGGTACCCTAACCCCGTAACCCTGCGCTCACTGCCATGAGCAAGGTACCCTAACCCCGTAACCCTGCAATCACCGCCATGAGCAAGGTACCCCCCACCACACTGCCATGGGCAAATACACCGCGTTCCAAATTATTATGCAAATTGTATTTAAGTGTCATAAAGGTTACATTTTTTGTTTTTCAATTAAACTCATGGATGGTATTGTGTCTCAGGGCTCTTTGGGTCACTGAAATCAATTTCAGACACCTGTGATAATTAGTTTGCTAGGTGAGCCCAGTTAAGGGAAAAACTACTTAAGAAGGATGTTCCACATTATTAAGCAGACCACCATTTTCTAGCAATATGGGAAAGAAAAAGGATCTCTCTGCTTCTGAAAAGTGTGAAATAGGTAAATGCCTTTGACAAGGTATGAAAACCTTAGATATTTCACGAAAACTTAAGCGTGATCATCGTACTATTAAGAGATTTGTGGCTGATTCAGAACACACAAGGGTTCGTGCAGATAAAGGCACAATGAGGAAGGTTTCTGCCAGACAAATACGTCGGACTAGGAGAACAGCTGCTAAAATGCCATTACAAAGCAGCAAACAGATATTTGAAGCTGCTGGTGCCTCTGGAATCCCAAGAACATCAAGGTGTAGGATCCTCCAGAGGCTAGCAGTTGTGCATAAACCTTCTATTCGGCCACCCCTAAACAATGCTCACAAGCAGAAACGGCTGCAGTGGGCCCAGAAATACATGACTAATTTTCAAACAGTCTTGTTCACTGATGAGTGCCGTGCAACCCTGGATGGTCCAGATGGATGGAGTAGTGGATGGTTGGTGGATGGCCACCATGTCCCAACAAGGCTGCGACGTCAGCAAGGAGGTGGCGGAGTCATGTTTTGGGCCGGAATCATGGGGAGAGAGCTGGTCGGCCCCTTTAGGGTCCCTGAAGGTGTGAAAATGACCTCTGAAAAGTATGTGGAGTTTCTGACTGACCACTTTCTTCCATGGTACAAAAAGAAGAACCGTGCTTTCTGTAACAAAATCATCTTCATGCATGACAATTCACCATCTCATGCTGCAAGGAATACCTCTGCATCATTGGCTGCTATGGGCATAAAAGGAGAGAAACTCATGATGTGGCCCCCATCCTCCCCTGACCTCAACCCTATTGAGAACCTTTGGAGCATCCTCAAGCAAAAGATCTATGAGGATGGGAGGGCAGTTCACATCCAAACAGCAGCTCTGGGAGGCTATTCTGACATCCTGCAAAGAAATCCAAGTAGAAACTCTCCAAAAACTCACAAGTTCAATGGATGCAAGAATTTTGAAGCTGCTATCGAATAAGGGGTCCTATGTTAAAATGTAACTTGACCTGTTAAGATGTTTTTGATTGAAATAGCTTTTGATTTCAGTAAATATGACCTCCTAATGCTGCAAATTCAACAAATGACCATTTTCAGTTCTTTACAACCTATAAAATATTTTGAAACTCTGTTGTGCGTAATAATTTGGAACAGTACATTTAAAGTTTTTTATTTTTGAAAAAAATACTGTTATCATTGCAAGGTTTGTTCAATAACATTCAAATTATACTCTAACGGTTAATGACTTGAAAATTATGTTGACTGTCATTTGCATTGACTATTTAGAAAATCGAGGAAAAATATAATTTGCATAATAATTTGGAACGCGGTGTACCCCACCCACCTTAGGCGTGTCTTAGACTGCAGTACATCTGTCTCGCACTGTGTTAGGGTGAACAAGACTGTTTGAAGGTGTGTGGGGGTGCCTTGGGGTGCTTTAAAGAGTGTTAGAATATAGTATGGTGTGTTATTGTGTTGGGTTGAGTTAAGGAATCTGAGGTTCTGTGAAGGTGTGTTACGGGTGTGTATTTGTGTGGAAGGGTGCAGTAATGTAGATTGCATAAAGGTGCACAGGTAGGTTGTGTTAAGGTGCACAGGTAGGTTATGTTAAGGTGCACAGGTAGGTTGTGTTAAGGTGCACAGGTAGGTTATGTTAAGGTGCACAGGTAGGTTATGTTAAGGTGCACAGGTAGGTTGTGTTAAGGTGCACTGGTAGGTTGTGTTAAGGTGCACTGGTAGGTTGTGTTAAGGTGCACAGGTAGGTTGTGTTAAGGTGCACAGGTAGGTTATGTTAAGGTGCACAAGTAGGTTATGTTAAGGTGCACAAGTAGGTTGTGTTAAGGTGCACAGGTAGGTTGTGTTAAGGTGCACAAGTAGGTTATGTTAAGGTGCACAGGTAGGTTATGTTAAGGTGCACAAGTAGGTTATGTTAAGGTGCACAGGTAGGTTGTGTTAAGGTGCACAAGTAGGTTATGTTAAGGTGCACAGGTAGGTTGTGTTAAGGTGCACAGGTAGGTTATGTTAAGGTGCACAGGTAGGTTGTGTTAAGGTGCGTTCGGGCTCTGTTGGTCTCACGGTGCTGGGACTGCCTCCACAGATGCCATGGCAGAACGTGGAGCATGTGGGGGACCAGAGTCCGTATGTGACCTCTGTCATCATGCACATCAAACAGAATGTCCCCATCATCCGCGACAACCTGGCTTCTACCCGCAAGTACTTCACCCAGTTCTGCATCAAGTTCACCAAGTGAGTGTCCCTTTAGCCCCGCCCACACCTTCACTACTGTAACCTATCACTGAATGTCACATGTTTACCTGTCCCTCTCTCTGTTTTCCAGCTCCTTCATCCCCAAATTTATCACTCACCTGTTCAGGTGTAAGCCTATCAGCATGGTGGGAGCAGAACAGGTATGTGCTTACTGGAACTCAGGCCTCACCTATATACCTGTGTGCACCAGTCATTTTGTGACCTGAAACGCTTTCCCATGCTGTTACAGAGGCGCGCGTGTGCGCGTGTGCGTGTGTGCGTGCGTATGTAATGAGGGAGTGTGAGTATGTGTTTGCAATGTGTTTGCGCTTGTGCATGTATGTGTGTGTGTGAGTGTGTGTATGTGCATGTGTGTATGTGTGTCAGACGTGTGTAACATTTTCTTACACAGCTGCTGCTGGACACACACTCCCTGAAGACGGTTCTGCTGGACCTCCCCTCCATCGGCTCCCAGGTGGTGCGGAAAGCTCCGGCCAGCTACACTAAGATCATAGTGAAGGGGATGACCCGAGCAGAGATGATCCTGAAGGTGAGAAACCAGCACACACACACACGTACACAAACACACTCACACACACTCTCTCGAACACACTTGCTGGTCCTGGGAAGTGAAGAATGCAGGAGTTTTGGCCCGTGGCCTGACCCCGCCCACCCCGCCCTGCCCTCCCTGCCCTCCCATCCAGTCAGGACTGTCCCTGAGGCTTTCCTGTTGTTGTTTTTAACTGGCTGTAATTTGGTCATTATCTCCCTAATAGCCAAACTGGGACCCCTGCTAATCACACCACACCGTGCAAGTGCAGTCTGGCACGAACACTAAAACTACAATCGCCATTTCCTGTCTGTGAGGGCCTTCCTCTAGCCATATGGGCCAAATATCAAACAATGCTGGCTCAAAGCTCAGATGCAGCTGTGTTCCATTACGTTCAGTTCCAAAAACATAAATATCCCAAAATAAAAATCCCTCTATGAAATCAAGTCAAAATATTCAATGCTTTGCAGACAAAAATCTCATAAACAAAGAGACCAAAACTCAGAATTCCCACAGGCATCTGACAGCTTGTGTTGATTGGCTCTAAGCAGCTCCCAGGTGTACACAGGCTGCCTCCCAGGTGTGTTGTCAGGTAACAGAACCTTCAGGTGGTCTGGATATGCAGAATCAGTGGCTACCATGACAACCGTAATACTTCTCCTGCCGCCAGCTGGCTCAGAGTGGCTCGTTATACCATCCCATAATTACAAGCGTGGCTAATACTGAATCAGTTGAGCATGGAGTAACGGCCCTGTAAAATGAGTTGCTAAATATAGCCATTAAGTGCTAGTCTGACTCCTAACGTACACACTGTCTGAGTTTCCTGTGTGGAGCCATACACATGTGAGTCTGGAGGTGCGACTTAGTGCGCCATGCTGTGTTCACTTGGATGGAGGCACAATATTTGGCCCAGTGAGGGTAGACCACAAAATAGGAAGGTGGACAGTACAACATCTGTTTTAGGGTGTTGTTGCTATAGGGAAACATTTCCAATCATGTTTACAGTAAAATGTACTTGTTTAAAATCATTTGTGTTCATTTATTTTGATGATTGATAGCAATGATCAATAGGCCAACTAATACATTGTTACAAATTTGGACTCAGCTAGAAATACATAGCTTTTTTGTTATCCACCATGTTTTCTTGAAACATCAAAATCCAGTTTAGCTGAACCGTGATGGGAGATAGCAAGAGTAAAAAGGAAAATGTGATTTGGCAGCGAGAACCATTGACCACCATGGTAGACAGTATATTCACATGACCTCAAAGGAATCTGCCATCATTCTCCCATTGAAAACAGGAACATCCAGTTTGCCATGTGCTGTCTACCACCTTCCATGTAATTATAGCAGGGGTGAAGGAGGTGAAGCTCAGTGCATTACAGATGAAGATGGGTGCGTTAGAAGTGAAGCCCGGTGCTCCTGCTGACTTTGATTCCTCCTCCAGGTGGTCATGGCGCCACACGAGCCCTCCGTGGTGTTTGTGGACAACTACATCAAGCTGCTCGCCGACGGAAACCCTGACACGTTCCAGAAGATTCTGGACATGAAGGTGAGCCACAGCAGATATCTCCAGCGCTCCTATTGTACCCCACAATTGAGCATACAGTGCACCCCAGAAAAGATTTCACCCCATCACAGATGCTTTTCTTTAAGTCACCCTCCACCCCCCTTCTCTCTATGGCCCCCATCCATCTCTCTCTCCCCTCTTCTGTCTGCTTTGAATTTATGATCTATGACCACACATCAGCATAATATTGCCACAGCAATCTTATACATAGTCTGTAGCTACAGTAACACCTCTGTTTGTCTCAGGGTCTGAAGCGCAGTGATAGTCTGTAGCTACAGTAACACCTCTGTTTGTCTCAGGGTCTGAAGCGCAGTGATAGTCTGTAGCTACAGTAACACCTCTGTTTGTCTCAGGGTCTGAAGCGCAGTGATAGTCTGTAACTACAGTAACACCTCTGTTTGTCTCAGGGTCTGAAGCGCAGTGATAGTCTGTAGCTACAGTAACACCTCTGTTTGTCTCAGGGTCTGAAGTGCAGTGATAGTCTGTAGCTACAGTAACACCTCTGTTTGTCTCAGGGTCTGAAGTGCAGTGATAGTCTGTAGCTACAGTAACACCCCTGTAACACCTCTGTTTGTCTCAGGGTCTGAAGCGCCGTGATAGTCTGTAGCTACAGTAACACCTCTGTAACACCTCTGTTTGTCTCAGGGTCTGAAGCGCAGTGAGCAGAGCAGCATGCTAGAGCTCTTCAGGCAGCGGTTGCCCACCCCTCCATCAGGGGGCGACAGCGTTCCCTCCCTGTCCTTCAGTGCCCCCACCCCAGAGCAAGAGTCCTCCCGCATCCGAAAATTGGAGAAGCTCATCAAAAAGAGACTGTGAGGCCAGAGGTTGCCCCCCTCAGACACCTCCATCGCCCCTACATCAATCCATCCTCTCCACCACCCCCAACCCCCCAGTCCCTCTGTTTCTCCCTCTCGCCTCCTGCTTTCCTTTCTGCGCAGCCCCCTGTCAGCAGAGCGCCGCCCTGTCTGTGGAGGACTGCCACTGCTCTTCTGTCAGACTGTGAGAGAGCTGGACACACAAGGGTCGCTCTTTCTTATTTTCTGTGGTGTTAATCGATCTGCTCTCACAGATCTGCTCCCCCCAAAACCACCCGGCGGGAAACCCTGCCGTTTCTCCCGGCATGAATATGCTGAAGCTGATGAACATGAGGCTGAACAGCTGACGAATATGAAGTTGTTTATTTTGACATTTCTGTTGTAACGTATGAGGAAGTGTCCTCACCTGCATGGCCCGGCTAGCACGCATGAGTCAGGCTGTGCCCCTGGTGAACACAACAGGCTGATCAGGTCTGTAGAGAGATTGCCTGGATGTTTGCAGCTGAAACTGAAGTGAGTGTGTTTGTCTGCGTATATGTGTGTGTGTTTGAGTGTGTTTGATAAACCTCCTTGGTAACATACCCTGCTGAGAAGGTACAGGAAGAACACACAGTGTTCTGCTCTCTCTGTATTGGAGGAAATTGCGAAAATCCTCCAGGTTTCATTTCACAATGCTCTGATCAGCCTGGTCTGTGCCCAGCCGTGACGCTCCTTCTGGCCCAAAGAGGCCTCCGTACGCAGCAGCCTGAGTGACTGTGGCTTTGTCTGTAATTGGCCAGAAAGGGCAGGGCAGGGGGGAGGAGTCTGACTGACTGACAGGAACACGGGTGAAGTCTGTGGCTGGAATGGAAACTTGTTTGGATCCTCACAGTGTGGAGAGAAAGACAGTGCGTTTCTCCAGCATACTGAAGGTGTTCATACCGTCATGCCCAAGACCAGGGGCACTCACCCTGAGGACAACTAAGACAACACTACATAGCAGGAGTACAGAAAGGTTACTGTCTGTGTGTCTGTGTATGAGTGTGAGAGTATGTGTGCGTGCGCGTGCGTGCGTGCGTGCGTGTGTGTGCGTGTATGTGTGTGCATGCGTGTGTATGTGTGTGTGCGTGTATGTGTGTGTCTTCGTCTACATGGGGGAGTGAATCTGTCAGGAGTTAAATATTGGCTGAGCCCTGCACTCCATTGAGCCCTGCATTTTAATGAAAGAATATTAATATCTGTCCAGTGTGATTGCTGTACACATTCCTGCCTTCTGTTTTTAAATATATAGCTTTATGAATTTTCAATTTAGTACTGTAAAGGCTATTGGTGACATTACACTAATAAAATGCATTTACCAGCAGAAGTTTGTGTCTATTTTTTAAAGATACTGGGGTGGGGTTTGTGATGAGCTGGGATGTTTGTTAAACCGTGAAAACCGCATGTAAGCAAATAAGATTGATGAAATGATGGCGTTTTAATGGGGCGTGGCAGTCCGATAGAAGGGGCGTGTTCTGCCCTTGGTGCGCGTTGAATAATGCGCGTCTTCGGACGCTGACAAGTTAAACCGGCAAGCGAGCAGGCAGCCTCGCCGGCCAGGAAACTTCATCTTCAAAGTGAAAAGGAATCGCAACCCTGAACCGCACCGCTTGGATATTTTTTGGTCTGGACGGAGAACAAAGTTCCTACGGCTTTCAAGACGGGGAGTAAATAACAGTATAATTTGCACTCATATTTTTCCCTGTGTTTCTTGGAAACGTTGCTATATGTTGCGGAATCCTAATACCAGTTTCCAAACAGAAGACGTTGATGTAGGCTAGCCTGCTTCCGACACAAACTGTAATTTCATAATTCCATTCACAACGCGCGACCCCGAAGACATATTACCCGTTGTTACTTTTTAAAGTGCTGATTCACATGCTTAAACTGTTGGTGGGGAAATCTATATATAAAAACGCAAGGCTCAGGACAGTATATTTACCCTGGAGACGGAAATACACAAGTTTAACAGTATAAGCCCTGGACTGTAGAATTCCATCAGGTGTATTTCAGAAAAGCGATGTTGGGCAGACTAAACTTGCCGAGTGTGTCTGAGGACGAGCTCCAGTACACAAGCTGTAAATCTGGGCGCCCGCTCGACAGTCCGGACTCCGGTCTGCCTCCCAGCCCGAGTCCGAGTTGCTGGCTGCAACCAGCCGGTCCTGAGAAAGGAGGGAACAGCCCGGGTACGGAGGAGGAGAGAAAGAGAAAGCCAGAGGTACGTATGCCTCCCAAATCCACACCTAGTGGATTTTAATAGGTAGTTGCTCTCATTACTTTTTCCTATCGATTAAACACAATCAGTCTTGGATCCTGCCAACAAGCAATTGTTCTGTAACTGTGAACTAAGAACACAAATAACACATAAAGCGATCCTTTTTTAAAATCAAATGTCAGAAACTACAGTGAAGTGCTGAGTTCTAGAAGTTTGCTACAAGCCAAGTATTCTGAGTTTGTGGAGGGAATATGTTGTAGCTCATCCTTTTTGGAAGCCCGTTTGATCCTGACACCTAATGAACAAATCTTTGTAGGCTGAAGCTGTCGCTGTATTTGCACCACAGTTATGTCCTCGGTCCTACGGGGAAGGAATCGAGCTAGATCCACTACCACCGAAAGAAGTCCGGTAACTACTTTTTTTTTCTTGGTTTTTCTTAATAGTCTGTTTTTCCAGTATGTGCCAGGGTAGCATAGCTATCTTCCAGTGTTGCGTGAGTGCTTATTTATTTGATAGTTGGAAACTTTAAAACGAATCCAATGTCAACCCATTTTAAAGTTGATAAACTGGAAAATGCTATGGACACATGCCTCGACCGCTGGCATCTGACCCGGAGAGTGTGTATCTAATTACCTTGTCTGTCTGCTCCTAGATTCACATCCTCTGTGCGCTATGACTCCGATCGCCATTTCATCCATGACGTGTCGCTGCAGCCGCGCGGTTTGGGTCTGGATTCGTGCAGCCAGACAGTCGTGGCATTGTCTGACAGCACTTGGCGGCACTATCGGACCCAGCTGTTTTTGGAGCCCCGGCAACGGGTCCAGCGATACCAGAGCACCACCATCGTGTACCCCAAGTACGCGCGTGCTGTTTACTGCACGCACCTGCGCTATGACTGCCGCAGGCAAGCCAAGCGCTTCCTCTCCAGCGTGGAGCTGCAGGCCGCTCAGCTGGGCTGATTCTGCCTCGACACCGTCACTGTCCCAAACCCTTTCATCTCCATCCACTTTGACTACGTTTCCAACACCACTGTTTCCCTGGCAGATCCATAACCAAGAATGCTAAGCCCACAGCACAGCCTTCTGACTTGTCAGCAGACATTCTGAGTAGTCTCACAGTTTTTAAAGACCAAACGATTGATGCTTGTTAATGGTTGTAATTTCTACTGTTACCTGGTGTATGTGTTGCATGTGTGTGGTTTGTGGAGAGACAGTGGTTTGATGGGAACCGGAGGAAGGGGCTTTGTGCATTGGAAGTTTGCTGTGTGTAGAATTCTAACTGTAAGAATCTACGCAACATGCAGTGTTACTCTCCCAGGGTGAAGAGCCAGTATGTGTTTTACAGTGTTATGGTGCCAGCAGTAGCCATCCACCCGGTGAGATACACATGTAAAATGGGGGAACTTGGTGACGTCGGTTTGAAGCAGGAATCCAAGCAGTACTCGTTGGTTTCTGTTGTCCTTTATTTCCTGTATATCACGGTTGGTACACACGCATACAGCTCATGTAAACACATAAAGCTGGCAATAGATGTTTGACCAGTGGAAATACTTTTAAATCCGGGGAATCTGGTCTCTGTCACAGACTGTTACCTTTGTTTAGTTTCACCGTTTTTCACATTTTAATAGTAAATTTAAGTTGATATTCTCCAGCACAGTGAATAACACCGCTTTTATGTTTACCGTTTTATTTCGTGCGCATACCTGTGGTTTTTAACATGAAATGAATGAAGCGGAAATGGACAGCATGTTTCCTGTTTGATTGCTTGAACTTGTTAGCTCAGGGGTCAGTGCAGTCTTCGTTGCGACAGAGCTGAAAGCTTTTGTAATATCTGATAGACCCCCGTGCCGATGTGCAGCTATATTTCATGTTACCGGTTAAAATAGAAGGTTCACCCCAAATGCTGGCTTTGCTTTTCTTCTACTGCCTCCCTCAGGTTAAAATGGTGAACTGCAGTATTTTATCCCACCTTTCATGCGAACGTTGTACTTGGCTGTGTTTCCATGAGAAAGGCTAAAGGCTAATTTGCCTGTGCGTTTTGTTGGCCCCTCCTGAGCTGAGCACAGTGAGCTGCTCCATCTTTATGCACATGCTATCGCAGTTTAGCGCAAAGGTGTTTCTGGCTGTATGCTCACAGGTAAGCTAGGCAGGTATTTATCAGTTAAGACTCATTCTAAGGGTGATGTGAGGGAGAAGGAGGTCTGTGCCTGTCTGTCTGTCTCTGTTTGTGCTATTTTGTGTGTGCCACTTTGAAGTCTTATTTTTTAGATCTGTTATGTTATACCAATTGCTTTTCAGAAACAATTGTAAAGAATTTTAGACAGTTTTGTGAATATAAATTTGAATTGTTTAATAAAATGTATAACGTACAACAGTCTCTCATCATTTTAAGTATTCCTCCTCTAGTAAGATTCTGATACATTTGTATTTATGTACTAAATAACTGAGGCGTTTCTGTTTGCCATTGTAGTCACATTGCTCCTCTGAAGATGAGGACTGAAGTTCAGTGGAATCTTTGCCCCTCGGGGGCATTGTTTCGAAGTGTTGGTCCCTGAAAATTCTGCATCATGTCACATGACCTAGGAATTAATGTATTTAACAGTAGGACAAGTAGCTATTTAAAAAAAAAAGGAAACAGTATAAAAAGAATTAGAGATAGTTCTTGGTAATATGATATACGGCATGCCGTAGTTGTATTGTTTGTAACACAACGCCCTCTGCAGGCGATATACTTATTGAAATACTGAAGAAAGAATAAACACAGCTACGCATTTTCACATATGAAAAGCAATGCATTATCCAGTGGCAAGTGTCCACAGATTGTTCTCAGAACCTAGCTGTAGCTGATTAATATTAGGCACATATTATTATAACATTTTGAACTCCACCGTTCAAGGCTTCCAGTCAAAAACCAGCGTAATAACGTAAGTAGTTTTAGTGAGATTCTTGCCCAGCTGGAGTCCCTTTTAAACTGTAACGTCACAGTAGGCGTGGCTTATGGAAGGCATGTTCGGGCAACAAAGTCGTTGTTGCCGGAAAGAGAAATAATAAATTAAGTCAGGTCGTACAGGAACTCCGTTCCGTCAGCAACACCGTACAGGTGTAAAGGACAGCAGCTCCGGTGAGAGAAACTGTAGTAATAAATGTACGACATCAGAATAAACTGGATCCGGGGACTGGTCGTGCCTTTTAAAAGTTGCAACAAACAATTTAACAATGAACTCATCGGCAACTGAACTCGCGGGCGAGTGGGGAGATATCAGTGATGCAGAATTACTAAACATTAAGTCCGAGCATCTGGGTACGGGTACGTAGAAATTTTGTTGTCTTACATTAATTTGATATAGACTATATGTCACAGTCGTGTGACATGATGCGATAGGTGTGTTAAAGCATTACTCACAACAACGGGCGATTCAAAGACAATTTCAAGATATTCCCAAACCAGCAATATCTCGCAACTTGTTTTCTAGCAGTATCTGTTTTATGTTATGATTTGAAATTGAACACTGAATTTCAGCGTCCCTTCCCATGAACTCAGGGTCCAAAGTCACGGAGAAACTGGACGTTGCCGGGAAACGGTAGGTTCAATATGTTCAGCTCTGTTAACGCACAACAGCGGCACGCCACTTCCACATAAAGACGAAAAGCTACAGTTAAAATCAGCTTTACAAATACTGTTGCAGATACATTTTACTCAAATGTATGCACATAAAACCAAACAAAGAAATTATTCACCTTGTGAAATAAAATATAAAAATATATATGTGTGTGTGTGTGTGTGTGTGTGTGTGTGTGTGTGTGTGAGACAGTACTGACTGTGTCTAACTGTACTGGGTGTAACAGTGATGGCCAGAGGCTCAGTGCAGTATGCGCCGTTGAGCCGAATCTCACCGGTTCCCCCCGAAAGCGGAGGAGACCAGGCCTGGGACGCAGTCCGATGGAGCGGTTCTGGCGCACTCACCTGGCCGTCACACAGGTGTGCAGCCAGACCTGGTGTGAGCTGCAGGTGATGTATGGGTTCGAGCTCCCTTACGTGGTGACCAGACAGGAGGTGAGCGAGAAGGTGAAGACGGGAGCAACTATTCACCTGAACAGAGGTAAACGTACACTGCTGGACACTGTGCCTTAACCTGCACAGCTAATGATGTGAGAAGTGCCTCTCTGCATGTGTTACTTATGTCACTTATTACTTTTTACTTATTTGTGTGTGTGTGTGTGTGTGTGTGTGTGTGTGTGTGTGTGTGTGTGTGTGTGTGTGTGTGTGTGTGTAAAACAGCTACAACAGTACAAGCCTGTGGCCAGCAATACCAGTGTGTGTGTGTGTGTGTGTGTGTGTGTGTGTAAAACAGCTACAACAGTACAAGCCTGTGGCCAGCAATACCAGTGGGAGGGGGGTTAATGGTGCCAGCCCCTTAATCACAAGCCACACCCACTTTTGAAATTGTTATTTGAATATCTAAGTGACAAATAGGTGAAATTCGGACTAAGTTTCGGGGGAGCTGATAGTAGTCTTTGGCTGAATTTTACTGTGGAGGATAGACAGTATGTACTAGAAAACATAGAAGCCCCAAGCTGCCACGGTACCCTACAACCTCAAAGATGGAAGAACAGGCTTTATTTATAATTCAAATTTATATGCATTTTATAGCAATGCAAAGGAAATGATAGTTTGGGTAGAAATAGGATCACAAGATAAACTGTTGCTTCCTCTTTTCAGATCGGGGCATGATTTGGTGGAACAAATCTCTGAGAAAATTAATTCTTTATCCACCAGCATGAGACAGAACATGTTAGCTTCCCTTGCTGTGGCTGAGTCACAGTCATTAGATGGTTGAACAGTGCTGAAGCATTAACATCACAATGCCCTCCTTCTCATAAACTTTGCTGACAGCGCAGCCGTGACAGTTCCCACGCATCTGTGATGTGTGTGGCCGCCCCTGTCCTCATCCAGAGATAGAGAGACAAAGGTCAAAAGGCGCAAATAGCAGAGAGCAAGTAATGAACTGGTGTTATCGAGCAGACACTGATAAAGAAAGTAGGTGCTGGGGTAAACTTCCTGAAATTTCCTCCTCCTTCTACCTCCTGTTGCCTGCATAGCGCTAGGATGTTATGCAGTCGGCTGGCTTCATCGGTCAGTGTAAAGGCACTCTGTGTTGATTTGTCTCTCATTTGGCTCGTTTGCTGAGTAATCTTAATCTGTCAGGGCCAAGATCTGCAGTCCATAAACATTTTTGCAGTTTTTCAAATAGGTTTTTAATAGAACTTCTACACTGCTAGACAAAGCAGGTGCAGCAGCACTGATCTCCATTTCTGCAGTAGTCTGAACCCATGGGAACTGTGCTGTTCTGTGACCACAAGGGGCAGTAGTGATTCCTCCTGTGGAAGCACTTTCCCACATTTCCATTTGAACTGGGCACACCAGCCCAATAATACTGTTAAAGACTTGTGTTGAAAATAAAATGAATTCTCTTTAAAATCATATTTAAAGCATGAAGCATTTGGCTCATTAGTGCCAGCAAAAAGTCAGAAGAGAAACCCCCAGTGGGCGTGGTCACAGCGCACTGTGTGGGCGGGGCTAGGATAGGGCGGAGCTGAGACATGTAACATGTCATGTTTCTGGCCCTCAGAGCTGGAGGTGCATGATGTAGTGGCAGTGCCCGTGATGACCAGAGAGGACCGACACGCCCTCACCTTCTTCAACCTTCTCAGCCTCATCCCTCCTCTGCAGGCAGGTAAGGCCAGATAAGGGGGAGCTCTACCTGACCCCTACCTGCACTCTCCTGCCATGGTAACCATGGGCTCATTCCATACACAAACTCTGAGGAATCACACCCAGGCCTCTCACAGTAGTAGGGAGGACCAAAGCTGCCAAAATCAAATACATAAATAAATCAATGACTCGAAAAATACATCTCCTTTTATATTTTTTTCTACATTTCTTCTTCATTATGCAAATGAGGGGGCTGTCCTTCAAAGTGTGTCATGGGGTCAACTTTTCCCCTATTGGCTGAGCAACAGAGTGCATAGATTGGCTACATGCCTTGCTCCCACTCCCGTGGCCAGACTCAGCACAGAAATGGCTGACTCCATTCAGGAGGTTGCTTGACCTTGGGTTTGCAAAATGAGAAAGCAGAAGTGAAAATTGGATATTTGACCAGATTAAATATCCTTTTTCACATTCTCATTCAGTGAAGATGCCCTCTCCCTTACAGTATGAATTATGGAAGGTGTTGTCCTGGCACCAGACAGGCTTACCCCTTCCTTAGCCTGGCTCTACTCACAGTCAGTCAGAGGTGGGTAGTGGTGTGTGAGGGCAGCGGTTTGTGTAGCGTGGTTGTGAGGATACAGATGCGATGTGGGAGTGATTTAATGACCACCCCCCCCAGGGCAGCGGGTGAGAGAGCTCCCTGTGTTCGGCCTGCTGGAAGGCGTGTTCCTGATGGGCGTGATCGATGAGCTGTACTACAGCGAAAGAGGCGAGCTGGTGCTGAGCGACCTGAAGACCCGCGCGACCAACGCCCTGCCAGGCCCCGCGCAGGGCAAAGGTCACAGCCTGCAGGTGTGCTTACACCTTCATCACAGACACATTCACCACCACCACCATCATCATCATCATCATCATCATCATCATCCCAGACGTGTGCTTTCATACACACATATTCATATTCCACTCCACATTCATTACCCACAGTATCATCAGGTTAAATTATGTCAGTGAAGATAAAACTTTCCCCAGGTGTCTGAGAGCAGGTGAGTGGGCCAAAGGTCGCCCATTGCATGTGTGGTGTCTCCGTGGAGATGTGCTGACGTGGACTGATTTGTGCTGCAGGTGGGGCTGTACAAACTCCTGTTCGATTGGCTGGTGCAGGGGAATCTGAGGAGCGAGCACGTGATCACTCACCTGAGGCTCCGCCCAGAACGCACGCTCACAGCAGGGGTGCAGGAGCATGCTGGGAAACTGGGTTTTCAGGTGTCTACGTTTGGGGAGGTGCTGGACCTGCTCGTACTGAACCTGAGCTACTGTGAGCTGCCCGCGGTTGACCGGCTGCAGCTGGAGTACTGTCACCAGGACTCTGGCAGCACCATCGGAGTCCAGGATGTTCCTTTCGCCGAGGCACAGCTGAGGGCCGATCTTCGCCACTATCTGTCCTACTGGACGGGCCATCGGGAGCCCAGGGGGGTGGACATCGAGGAGGCCTGGAAGTGCAGCAGCTGCGCATACAGGCAGCACTGCGAGTGGAAATGGGAGGGGTCAATTGGCACGCCAATCACACCCACCAAAATACACTCTGACCACACCCACCGGCAAGACACAATCACACACTCCATTACTGCCCCCAGTGACCAAACACTCAGCAAAAACTGCCAGTGACCTCATACTCACCATGCCCAGTAAACACACCTGGTGACATCACACAGCTACAGCCAGTGACTGAATGGGAAGCCTAGTTGTGTTGAATGGCCTGTGCTCATCATAGTGTGCTGTTATGCATTACATTACATTACAGTCATTTAGCTGACGCTTTTTATCCAAAGCGACTTACAGTTGATTATGCTAACCAAGGGCCAGTCCCCCCTGGGAGCAATGTGGGGTTAAGGGCCTTGCTCAGGGGCCCAACAGCAACGGTGTTCTTGCTGTGGCTGGACTGGGGCTTGGGCCACCAACCTCAGGGGTCCCAGTCATGTACCACAGCCACGAGACTATAGGCTGCCCCATGCGCATTACGCGCTCTGATCCCTGGGTGCACTGGCTTGTTGTGGTTTTAAGGCCGTAATTAGGTATTAATAGGTCTGGAGGGTTCAATTATAGTGATTTAAAAAGGGCTTAGAAAAGGATTGTAGGCCCGTAAATTAAAAAAAAATGTAGTTTTATAGTGATTTTACACAAGCTATGTATCTGACAACTACAGTCAATATTTTTTTTATATTTTAACATATTTTAAATACACTGCATATTTATAATTGTGTAGGTCTGTACTAAAGAATTGTTCTTCTGAACTTGGTGTGACGGGAGCATCAGCTGATTGGGTGATGTATGTGCTTGAGTTCTGCACTGTGCGATTGCTAGCTAGACATGCAGCCCATTCCCTGTTTATCAGGAAACCATGCTGTGTGTACCTCATTACTGAAATTATGCAACATGTTTCATGTAGGAAAACATTTAATGTTAGCTTAACCAAAATATATATATTGTAGTTGCATACAGTTCTGACTATGCCCTAAAAAGTAATGCTTGAAACATAGTTGACATCATGTACATTGACTCATTTATGTACAGGGAGAGCCACTCAATGTTCCGCCCAGTTTCATAAGAGTTGTGTAGAACTCACTCATTAAAGAGGTAATGGAATGTGTTCATCAGTGGAATCAGTGTGCTTTTTCCAGGGGAAAATAAGTGAACAGTGAGTGTGACCTGGTGGCAGATAGAAGGATTTTTACCCCTAGACAGTGAACAGGATTCTGAACTTCCAGTAGCTTAATGTTCAGAATCTCTGTAGAGATGGTGGTACAATTTATGAACTGTTCTGATTATTCTCTGTTTGCAAAGACATTTCTGTGTTGATTTTGTATAATTTCATCATGTATTGAAATATTTTAAGGTGTGTGATGCATGTACTATTGTAATGAATGTGAAATTATACAGAGAAAGTGTGAATTGACATAAGCCCATAAAGAAAGATGTGATATTTCAAATTATTTCAACCTGTTAGAGGGGATGCGATGTTATATTACAATGTATGAATGCACTGAAATATGGAGAACACTAGGAAAATAAAAACTGAAATAGAAGCTGTCTAATTCTGTTGTGCTATATTATGTCCACCAGACGGGGCTGTAGTGCGAAAACAGCATTTTTATTTTGCGCCCTGGTCATAAGGAGATGTGTGTTTTTACACTTGGGCTACATTACAGCCGCACCAGGGTAATATGTGAAGTGCAGTTTAATTTCAGGGCCATGCGAAATACTGGGTAGAGTTTCTCACACACACAGCCAAGGACACTGGGGACCTGTGAAAACAAATGTAGGCCATTTCTAAATCAGACTTTGGTCTTCCTGCCGAAACACTCCCTTCTTTTCCCCTCTTCATCCACCGGTCGGAGGAACTGCAGACGCAGTGTCAGAGAAGTGTCAGACTGGTTTGGGCAAACATTTTTTGGGTGTTTGATGTTGCAGTTCTAACCAGCTCGTTCAGAAGTTTGCCCACATTTCTGGTCAGTTTGCTCAGTTGCCCATATTAATAATTCAGTTCTCAGATCAGCAACTTTTTGCTTTATTTACACATTTCTGTCATGCATTGCTGATCTAAATCACATCAGAGGGTAAGTGCTTTGTAAAGGAACTATTGTGAGTTTAAAGAAATTCTAAGATGACTCTGTTACTGGAAAAACTGTCTGTGTGAATCCCACTGCTCTCCTCTATGTGGCCCCCAAAAGGCCAGTGACCCGCGCACTGTGGCCTGCAGTCTCAGGCTGTGTTTTGGCTCATTGGCTTCCATCTGAAGCCAATCAGAGTGGAGCGCTGGTGTGGGCTGTGGAGGGTGGTGTGTTTGCTCTTGTGTGGTGAAACCCCTGGGTGAGAGATAATGCACCTCCCCACTGAAATGATGCTCTCTGAGACTCTTAAGAGCTCTCAGCCTCAAAGAACAGAGTGCTCTCTCAGCACCACCCCCACACCCCCCCCACTCACCTGCAGGGCCCTGACCCACACCAAGGAGCCGAAACACCAGAGATTACTGAGCTTCTAACCCTGTCAGTCACAGCACAGCCCTGTCTTCAGAGAGAAAAATACACTGCTCATCTAATGCGTAACTAAGGGCACACTATGGGCTGTTTCCAGTGTGTTACAATGTGTTACAGTGAGTTACCCTGGTACAGTGCATTACAATGTGTTACAGTAAGTTACTCCGGTACAGTGTGTTACAATGTGTTACAGTGAGTTACCCTGGTACAGTGCATTACAATGTGTTATAGTAAGTTACTCCGGTACAGTGTGTTACAATGTGTTACAGTGAGTTACTCCGGTACAGTGTGTTACAATGTGCTACAGTGAGTTACTCTGGTACAGTGCATTACAATGTGTTACAGTGAGTTGTTTTTAGTTACATTGTGTTACAGTATTGGACTGTGTTACAATGTTGTAGTGTGACAATGTTTCAGGCAAGTTGTGGTGAGTTACAGTGTGTCAGTGTTACTGTGGGTTACATGCAGTGGGTGACAGTGTTACTGAGAATTACTATGTTACTGTGAGTTGTGGTGAGTTACAGTGTGTCAGGGTGTTCCTGTGTGTTATTTGCATGTGAGCTGTGGTGAGTTACAGTGTGTCACGGTGTTACTGTGTGTGTTACATGCGGTGGCGGAGGGAGCCACTGCAGAGGTGTGAGACCACAGTGTGACTGATAAGAGAAAAAGACACATGCAAATCAGGATGACCGCATCTGCACTGAACTCAGATCAGCTTCCTCCTTTCTCTCCTGTCAGTGAAAGAGCAGTTTACAGGCAGGAGATGACAGGCTGTTTGCCTGCTGGGTGCGACGTTGGGCCGAGGCTGAGTGCTTTTCCTGCATTAAGCCACAGAGGTCTGCGAGCTGAGTGGCTCTGTGCATTAAGCCGCGGGACGCTGCGAGAGACTCACTTTAATTCCTTTTCTGTTAGAGCTGCATGTTCTTGTGATCCTGGTGGTGCTCTAATTACTGTGAATGTGCTGTCCTTGGTTGCGTGGAGCTTTTGAAACACCCTGAAGCTAAACACGCCAAAGTGTTATTACCTGGATGACAGGGATGGCAAGCTAATGTACACCTGATTATCCTCAATGTTCTGTCCTAATGTTGTAATTACAGCACAAAGCCAAGTGCACTCTGTCCATCAGAGACTGTCTCCATCCATCTGCTGCTTCCTTTGATTAGCTGGGGAGGGGTGGGGGGTGTGTGTGTGTGTGTGTGTGTGTGTGTGTGTGTGTGCGTGTGTGTGTGTGTGGAGGGGTGTGTGTGTGTGTGTGTGTGTGTGCGCATGTGTGAGTGGAGGGTTGTGTGTGTGTGTGTGCGTGTGTGTGCGCATGTGTGAGTGGAGGGTTGTGTGTGTGTGTGTGTGTGTGTGTGTGCGCATGTGTGAGTGGAGGGTTGTGTGTGTGTGTGTGTGTGCGCGTGTGTGTGTGGGGGGTTGTGTGAGTGTGTGTGTGAGTGTGTGTGTGTGTGTGAGTGGAGGGTTGTGTGTGTGTGTGAGTGTGTGTGTGTGTGTGTGCGCATGTGTGAGTGGAGGGTTGTGTGTGTGTGTGTGAGTGTGTGTGTGTGTGTGAGTGGAGGGTTGTGTGTGTGTGTGAGTGTGTATGTGCGTGTGTGTGTATCTGTACAAGGGTCCATAACTCACCTGTAAAGGGCCGTAACTCACCTGTAAAGGGCCGTAACTCACCTGTAAAGAGCCGTAACTCACCTGTAAAGGGCCGTAACTCACCTGTAAAGGGCCGTAACTCACCTGTAAAGAGCCGTAACTCACCTGTAAAGAACCGTAACTCACCTGTAAAGAGCCGTAACTCACCTGTAAAGGGCCATAACTCGTCTGTAAAGGGCCGTAACTCACCTGTAAAGAGCCGTAACTCACCTGTAAAGGGCCGTAACTCACCTGTAAAGAACCGTAACTCACCTGTAAAGAGCCGTAACTCACCTGTAAAGGGCCATAACTCGTCTGTAAAGGGCCGTAACTCACCTGTAAAGAGCCGTAACTCACCTGTAAAGGGCCGTAACTCACCTGTAAAGGGCCGTAACTCACCTGTAAAGGGCCGTAACTCACCTGTAAAGGGCCGTAAAGGTGTGTGTGCGTTAGGGTGATATTGCTAATGATCTGAGTGTAGGCCTGTCTACTCAGGTGAGACCTTCTGTGTCACGGGATCTCTGCCCCTGGCACCTGATTTTTCCATTGCTTACTGTTTAATTCTGCTGAAAACCTACGAGGGTCACATGAGCCATTTGTGAATCTGAGAAGTTGTGTGTGAATCACAAAAACTTTCTGTGGTTGGATTAGGGGTGTCACTGCACTATTACATTATGTGTTTTTAGAAATGGTATCACTTTTAGAAATCGTATTTTGTGCTTTACATAAAGGAATATAAAGCACAAAATACAGCGATGTCCCTCATGAACCCAGTCAATACACTGTGAAATATTAAGCTCCCATAAAAGCTATAATGTGATAATGGTGTGACAACAGCGTACTGCATGCGCCTCAGGTTAAACCTGCACGCCCTCTGCTCTGTCCCACCGGCTCACTGCACACTCCTGTACACACACTGACAAATGGCTTTAATAAAGCACCGTGCATGACAGGGCAGGTCATTAGAGTGATTTAGGACTTGGAGCTAAGTTCAAAGTCCTGGCATTAATTTAATTCCACACGGTTTTATTTTATTACCCTGTATTTGACGTTTCGGTAACAGACAGGAGGAATGTTTCTGTGCATATCCAGTGTGCGCTCTGGCTGTGACCGATGGTCGGCGCCTGTGGCGGGCGCGGCTCAGAGGAAGGCCACTGCCCCGCAACCTGTGTGGCTGAAGGGGGAGGAGCTTGTATGTCTTTGAAGTGACCCACTGCATTGTGACTCAGTGGGATGGTTCCGAAAGAGGATGCTGGGAGTTGGAGTTGTTTGAACATAACCTTGCAAGAAGTGCTAATAACCGCAATAAAGCATTCCACTGATGCAGGGTGAACATCATTCGAGGATGGAGGCACAAACTTCACCCCATTAACATTATTCAAGGTTTTCTATCACACACTGTTTTCCTCTGTAGAACAAGCTTTTTTACTCCATCATGCACTTCTGACTCTTCAGAGTCACCTTCTGAACTAAGTGACGTGTCAGTTTTCTTACATTTGTGGAGCAAATTTTAGTGTGCAAAAGGATGCATAACCTCCACCCACTCCAGCAGCTATAACCTCCACCCACTCCAGCAGCTATAGCCCCACCCACTCCAGCAGCTATAGCCCCACCCACTCCAGCAGCTATAGCCCCACCCACTCCAGCAGCTATGGCCACACCCACTCCAGCAGCTATAGCTCCACCCACTCCAGCAGCTATAGCCCCACCCACTTCAGCAGCTATAGCTCCACCCACTTTAGCAGCTATAGCTCCACCCACTCCAGCAGCTATAGCTCCACCCACTTCAGCAGCTAAGGCTCCACCCACTCCAGCAGCTATAGCTCCACCCACTCCAGCAGCTAAAGCCCCACCCACTCCAGCACTATAACTCCATTGATAATGCAAAGAGATGATTGTATTCCAGCCATTACAGCTCTGACTTCCACTGTTTAACTGAGTCAGCAATGCTGCTGAAACTGTCAGCAGGATGGAGATCAGGTCATATGTCAGAGTATACCCCCTCCATTTGCATATGTGTATGTCTGTGAGTGCATGTTTGCAGTATTGTATTGTAATCTATCTGGGTGTGTGGGTGTGGGTGGGGACGGGATCATTTATCTTCATATAGTCAAGCAGCTGCACAAAAACATCTAATCTCTGCTCCTGAGGTCCGGGGTCTGCTTACTGTCTGCTAGGAGACAGGACGAGAGGACCAGAGGATTAGTGTGTGTGTGTGTGTGTGTGTGTGCATGTGTTAGTAGAGGGTTGTGTGTGTGTGTGTGTGTGTGAGTGTGTGTGCGCGTGTGTGAGTGGGTGGTTGTGTGTGTGTGTGTGTGTGTGCGCATGTGTGAGTGGGGGTTGTGTGTGTGTGTGTGTGCATGTGTGTGTGCGCATGTGTGAGTGGAGGGTTGTGTGTGTGTGTGTGTGTGGGTGTGTGTGTGTGTGTGGGGGTGTGTGTGTGTGTGTGAGTGAAGGGTTGTGTGTGTGTGTGCGCGCGTGTGTGTGTGTATGTGTGTGTGTGCGCATGTGTGAGTGAGCGTGTGTGTGTGTGTGTGTGTGTGCGCATGTGTGAGTGGAGGGTTGTGTGTGTGTGTGTGCATGATCAAAGGTATGATGTGAATGAGTGAGTGTGTGCCTGAGGAGGGTATGGTGTGTGTGTGCGTGTGTGTGAGTGACAGTATGGTGTGTGCGTGTGTGTGAGTGACATTATGGTGTGAGTGTGTGTGCATGTGTGTGCGCACGTGTGTGTGTGAGTGGAGGGTTGTGTGTTTGTGAGTGGGGATGTGAGTGTGTGTGCGTGTGTGTGTGTGTCTGTGGGGGGGTGTGTATATGTGTGAGTGTGTGCGTGTGCATGTGTGTGTGTGAGTGAGTGAGCGTGTGTGTGTGTGTGTGTGTGTCTGTGAGTGTGCATGGGTGTGTTTGTGTGTGAGTGTGCATGTGTGTGTGTGAGTGAGTGAGCGTGTGTGTGTGTGTGTGTGTGTGACTGTGTGTAAGAGTGTGCGTGCGTGTGTGCGTGTGAGTGACTCTGTTGTTACTCTGTTTAAAAAGCAGTCAGCATGGTGCTAACAGCAGAGCAGTGGCAGCCGTGATATTTATTACACTAAACACTCAACACGAGTTTCCACAGCAGTCAGCACCCTGAGCCAGAGTCCTTCACCTCAGCAAACTCACACACACTCGCACACAGTGCCAGTCTACTGACATTTTCAAAGCACACACTCCTGTACTTATCCCCACCCTTCTGACCAAGACTTCAAGATAAGGGATATTCTCTTTTTAAAACGAGGGTGGTGGGTTAATTCTCTCAGCTTTCAATTTTTCTATTTTCCTGTCTGACTATAGCTGTGTAAGAATATGGTGGCTCTTCCCACCCAAATCCACACCTAACCAGGAGGAAATGAACAGTCTCTGGACCAGTGCTTGCAGACATTTTCTGCAATGGGTGTACACCTTAACTCTCTGACACATGGAGACTTAACTTACAACTGGGAATAAGAGGACATACATTTGAAAGTAGAAATTTGCTTTTGAGGGGGTTTCACCACTGACACTAGATAAAAATTTGAGAGAATCGAGTGCCTAGGAGACATCCAGGAGATGGGCTCTCCTGATAGATACGGGAGGATCCTAAAGTACATGTACACACTCCTGTAGTCAAGTACCCAGAGTACATATTCCCACAAACACATACACTCTCCTTTACATACATCCACACATATACACGTGCACACTCCTCTACATATATCCTCACATATATACATGTGCACGCTCCTCTACATATATCCTCACATATATACACGTGCACGCTCCTCTACATATATCCTCACATATATACACGTGCACGCTCCTCTACATACATCCTCACATATATACATGTGCACGCTCCTCTACATATATCCTCACAAGTACACACTCTTCTGTGTATATCCTCATACACACGTGCACATGGAATTGTTTCTTTCTGAGTAATCTGAGTATTCTGTTCGTGTTTACCTGTAAACGTGTGATCTTAATGCGTTGCTCGTGTTTACCTCTACACATGTGGCCTTTGTGTGCCTTTTGTGTTCCTCAAACAAATGCATGTTTTGCACATGTGAGGTCCTTCAGTGTGTTCAGGGGAGTCAGGAGGGTTTATGGTGACTGTAAATGTGAGGAACTCTGAGCCACACATTCGACCACATTAATAGACTATCCTGCTTTTGTACCCTCTCATTGCATGGTCATATGTTATCGTCCCATTTGCCCACATGTTGTTTTTTATTGCCAGCAGTAATGTACCAGCACACCTATATTTAGAATGAATCCATGATATCAGTATTTGAGAGGCAGTCATTAGTGAGGACATGGTGATTACTCCTGGGCTTTCTCTGGTCTGCAAGGATCACAGACTCTTTGTGTAAAGTCACCATCACTTTGCATTCATATAGATTTACCTTAAACACACCTTCACCACTGATATTGTTCAATAGAAAGGAGAGCCTTAATTCCTGTCATCTAACTAAAATACAGTGTATGAAATTTTTAGCAGAACATTGCCACATGTTGAACTTCAGAATCTCTATGAAATTAATGTAACACAATGTAGCGCACAACCCAATAATCAATGCGCGCCTATATTTCACTTGCTCAATGATGCTAAAAAGGTTTCAAAATTCACCCACCCTGTCTTCGCACGTGCCTTACCAAATAGAAACAAATTGTTGAACAAGTACAAAACGGTTTACATGTTTTAAAGGGGTAAAACATGGTTCTGAAAACTTTCACATTTTATCAGACTGTCAGTGTACCCGCTGTACCAGCCTAACTCAGTGTTTGCAAGCGCTCTGTAGAGTAGTGGGCTGAGGGGATGGTTCGGCTGCTGTGGTTTTACTCCGCAGGTGCAGCGCGATGAAAACAAAAGCAAAACTGATGAAGGATGCTTCAGCTCTTACTTTTTCTAAATTTGAAGTTCAAGAAAGGAGCAGGAGGACAGATTTATCATTAAACCTTTTAGATTACCAAAGGTTTCTGTCAAACCCGAGCCCCCTGAAGCGTGACCCACAGGGCTGGCAGAGGAAGCGGTTAATTTACTCCATGGATGTATCGCCAAAATCTTCGCCAACCAGAGGCCGGGCGACCAGCGCCCGTGGTTAACACAATGCATCGGTACCAGTAACATTATTAATGTGTGCTATTCTGGACGACCTGATGTCAGCATGCGTTTTCACTGCCGTGCAATATAAACGCGTGCGCTCTCTCTCTCTCTCTCTCTCTCGAATATGTCAAAAGAAGAGGACCTGGGTATCAATTCTAATGTCATATTTGTGTCGTGCTACCTTTGACCAGACCTAATTACCTTGACTCGCTTTAAGCGTAAGCGATATTGACGACCAGAGTTGTAGGGAGTGGATTTCTTTTTTCATGCACCCTACTGCCGCTAACCTCTCTCCAAGTGAGGCGGGTGGGTGTGAGACCTGAGAAACCTCTCGCACGGGTGGTTTCTTGAACACTTTTTTTTCCAAGAGCAAACTTTAAATGTCTTCATGACTTGGGACCTGTTCTGACAAGACAGAATAAGAAAAGAGATTTCGCAAGGAAAACGTTTTGATTGGTATTGGCTGTAGACTCTTATGCTCAGTGAGGGAGATGAAAAATATGCTATGAGTTCGTTTTAAGTTGTTGAAGCTTTAGGATTGTTTTGCAGTTTTTTTTCTAGGTTTTTCAAACCGACTCGGTTTTGCGATGCTAGAATGGTTCATTGCTGTTTGCATGCTCATAGGGTTGGCATTCGTATGGCCAGCATCGCGCTGCCTCGGATTGGGAAGCCAGCCTTCTAAACTCCTGCGTGGGATCGGAAGGGATGTCTCTCGGCGCCGAGCGAAAGATGGTATGCCCGACAGGTGTCATCCTGATCACTGCACTGACGAGGTCCCCGTTGAGGAGGACGTCGCCGTCGCGCTGATTTGCAAGCCGTCCGCGCTGGCCAGTTACCTCCTCAAGCACTGTGTTTCTTTCTGCAATTTTTCTCCGGGTTCTGCATGGAGCTGGCGGGCGAGCCCGTTGCTGCAGACGCTTTTCGGCACTTGTCTGCCCGCGGAGAGCGCCGTGCACTTCGTGCGTGACCACCTGCAGATGAACGACGACGGTCTGGTGGCGCTGGACTGGGCTGTAGCCCGGACTGGCGTCCCATGCCACAAACGGCGGAGGACTTCGAGTAATTCCACGAACCCTGTTCTCTTAATAATTCCAAATTCCTTTGGGAAAATCACCAGGAGTGTCTTGAAGGTAATTCTAATTACTATACAACATCAGATCAAGCGCGCGCGTGTGGTGGCGCATAATGTCTCTAGTGTACATGTACTATGGTACATGTGTCTTATACGGGTCTAGTTGATAAACTGAGAACCACATATTTTGAAATATTTGAATTTACTTAAACTGTAACAGTTAATCACAGTTAAAAAAAAAAAAACAGAAAATTGTTTGGTAATTGGTCAAATGAGACATGAAGGAAGGTTATTTTATGTGTTCAGTGGTAAAACTTTTTGGAAATGGCGGGTCATTATCTGGAGGGGGAGGGGGGTCATCATTGATTTGTTGCACATCATATTCTTGCACTGACCTCAGATCAGTGTAGACATGGCCCTTCAATGTAAATGACTGAGTTTGAGAAACTCATGCTGAAACTAGTCCTCAACCTCAACATCCAAAACAATGGTGCACACACAAACATACGCACACACACATCCACATGAATACACACACATACAGACAAAAATGCTCACATACTCACTGGCATGTATGCACACAACTCAGAATGATACTGGATTCTGTGGTAATATTTTTCATATTTATCATAAATGTAATGGCTACATTTACTTTGCCCCTTCATTTTAATAAGACATTTTTCCTGCGACACACAGCTTAGCGACAGGCACAGAGATTATGGTGGCAAAGTGGCCGTGCTGGGCGTTCTCCTGCCTGCTGTTTCGCATGGTTGTGTTTGGTGTAAGCGCTGGCTGCGTGCCGACTCAACGGATCCAGTTTCCCTAATGACTCACTCCGTTCTCCCCTCCCAGCTGTGTGTTAAACCACTGTGTGCCTGTGTTATCGCATTGGTCCTCACAGGCCTATACAATTGCACTGTGATCACAGGTCTGTGTAATTACTCTGGTCCTCACAGGTCTGTGTTATCACACCGGCACTCACAGGCCCTTGTAATTACTCTGGTCCTCACAGGTCTGTGTTATCACACCGGCACTCACAGGCCCGTGTAATTACACTGGTCCTCACAGGTCTGTGTTATCACACCGGCACTCACAGGCCCGTGTAATTACACTGGTCCTCACAGGTCTGTGTTATCACACCGGCACTCACAGGCCCGTGTAATTACACTGGTCCTCACAGGTCTGTGTTATCACACCGGCACTCACAGGTCTGTGTAATTACACTGGTCCTCACAGGTCTGTGTTATCACACCGGCACTCACAGGCCCGTGTAATTACACTGGTCCTCACAGGTCTGTGTTATCACACCGGCACTCACAGGTCTGTGTAATTACACTGTGCTTGTATTATGATGCTAGAACTTGAAGATCTTTTTTTATTGTGCTGTTGTTTGCAGCCCTTAATTATTACAGTTTATTCTCAGGCCAGTGCACCATTACATTGGTTCACACTGTTCTTGTGAATGTGTGTGTCTTGTGAGAGAGAGAGAGAGAGAGAGAGAATATGAGAGAGAGAGGAGAGAGAAAGACAGAAAGCGTGTGGTTTTGATCTGAAGGAAATGTCACAGAGAGAGGTGGGTGTTCTCTCTGAGCTGCAGTGTTTTCTGGGTCAGCTCGGAGCCTGAATGAGGACAGAAGCTCATTGCTCTGTTAGGTGCAGAGGCGGATATGTCAGTCTGATTCCGTCTCCTGTCATAGATGCAGGCCTCCCCTGTCTCTCCTCCATGGCTCACAGCTGAAGCGAGAAATATCGCCAGCGTTTTGCTCCAAAAGGCCTCACTGCAGCAAGGCTGTGAGGTGGATTTGCTAGTTATTTTCCAGGATGACATGCTGTGGTACAGTGACATCTAGCATTGTGACATCACACGCTGTGTGTGACATGAACAGGTGTATAGAATGTTATTCCTCACACTGTGTGTCGCAGATGATGACATCAGTATTGGGAACAGCCGTGAGTTAAGTTGTGTGATGAATCGGTCTGCAGAGTGGCTACAGCTCTGGGACTCACTGAACTGATTACTACTGCACTGCGAGAGGGGCCAGTACACTGTGGTTTAAACCACAGGGTGGGGTGCTGAGTGGGACATAAAGAACAGGGCGTACACTTTCTCCAGTATGGACTACCCTTAGTTGTCATTACTTGCACTGGATAGCTGTGTTGAGGCAGAGACCCTTTAAGTGTTCAAGTCCAGGCTTGATGCAATGCTGGATACTCTGTAGACTGTAGGTAAATGGGCTTGATGCAGTGCTGGATACTCTGTAGACTGTAGGTAAATGGGCTTGATGCAGTGCTGGATACTCTGTAGACTGTAGGTAAATGGGCTTGATGCAGTGCTGGATACTCTGTAGACTGTAGGTAAATGGGCTTGATGCAGTGCTGGATACTCTGTAGACTGTAGGTGAATGGGCTTGATGCAGTGCTGGATACTCTGTAGACTGTAGGTAAATGGGCTTGATGCAGTGCTGGATACTCTGTAGGCTGTAGGTGAATGGGCTTGATGCAGTGCTGGATACTCTGTAGGTAAATGGGCTTGATGCAGTGCTGGATACTCTGTAGACTGTAGGTAAATGGGCTTGATGCAGTGCTGGATACTCTGTAGACTGTAGGTAAATGGGCTTGATGCAGTGCTGGATACTCTGTAGACTGTAGGTAAATGGGCTTGATGTAGTGCTGGATACTCTGTAGACTGTAGGTAAATGGGCTTGATGCAGTGCTGGATACTCTGTAGACTGTAGGTAAATGGGCTTGATGCAGTGCTGGATACTCTGTAGGCTGTAGGTGAATGGGCTTGATGCAGTGCTGGATACTCTGTAGGTAAATGGGCTTGATGCAGTGCTGGATACTCTGTAGACTGTAGGTAAATGGGCTTGATGCAGTGCTGGATACTCTGTAGACTGTAGGTAAATGGGCTTGATGTAGTGCTGGATACTCTGTAGACTGTAGGTAAATGGAATGATTTGAGCTGAACGGCCTGCTCTCGTCATGCTGTTCTGTGGTCTGACTCAGACTGCAGGGCTGCCTGTTATACAGGAAGTACTGCTCTGCAGTGGGACACCTGACCTCAGAAGCCTGCCCTTCAGGCCTGCTCCCTCCACATCCTGTGTGTGTGTGTGCATGTGCAATGCAGTATGTGCATGTGCAGTGTGTATACGTGTGCAGTATGTGTGAGGAGGATATAGTGTGCGTGTATGTTTGCGCAGTGTGAGTGTGGGCTGTATTTCAGGGTAAATCTGTAGCGTTAGGAGAGGGGCTGTATTTCAGGGTAAATCTGTAGCGTTAGGAGAGGGGCTGTATTTCAGGGTAAATCTGTAGCGTTAGGAGAGGGGCTGTATTTCAGGGTAAATCTGTAGCATTAGGAGAGGGGCTGTATTTCAGGGTAAATCTGTAGCATTAGGAGAGGGGCTTTATTTCAGGGTAAATCTTTGGTTGATGGTTTTTCTCTTTTCAGCTGTGTGAGGTGGCCCTGGTCCATGGCTATCTCCCGGTGGTCTTTAACCGACGCGGGCAGAATGGCACCCCCCTAGGTACGCCGCGGCTGCAGCAGTTTGGCGACCCGGCGGACCTGCGCGAGGCAGTGCGCTACATCCGCTACCGGAGACCGGGGGGCCGGCTATACGCAGTGAGCGAGAGCACGGGCTCTGGCCTGCTCCTGTCCTACCTGGGCGAGTGCGGGAGCTCCAGCTACCTGACGGCTGCCGCCTGCCTCTCTCCTGTGCTGCGCTGCCAGGCCTGGTTCGAAAGCGCCCCCTGTTGGCCATACCACTGGATCCTCCTGCTCTACCAGAAGATCCTGCTCAGCAGGTGTGCAGCTCCACTGCTCCATGCTGTTTACACTGCTTTACTGAGCCTTATTGCTGCATCACACCCTGGGCCAACCAGAGGAGGATGCGCTCCCCTCCGAAGCCTGGTTCCTCTAAGGTTTCTCCCCATGTTCCACATCAGGGGCCTCCTCGGCACTGTGGCTGCAAATTTGCTCTAGTGGGAGTTAAGGCGAGGGTCTGCTGTGAAATGAAATGATTTGAATGTTTGTGAAATGCACTATACAAATAAATGTGATTTGATGGTGATGATGACAGTGATGAAGGTTTAGGTGATGATGATGAAGGTGATGGTAACAGAGAAATGACTGACTCTGGTGCAGGTACCGGACGGCTTTGAGGGAGGTGGTTCCTACAGACGTGGTGTTCTCCTGCAGTTCCCTGCGAGGCCTGGAGGAGGCGCTGTTCTGTGGGGCGGCGGGGGGCGGGACCAGCTGGGATGCATACTGGGAGCGTAACGAGCCTCTGCGAGATGTGGATGAGGTGGCGGTGCCTGTGCTGTGCGTGTGTAGCCAGGACGACCCGGTGAGAGGAGAGCCAATCAGCACGCTTCCGCTGGAGCTCTTCCACAGCAACCCCCACCTCTTCCTGCTGCTGACCACCAGGGGCGGGCACTGCGGCTTTGCCACGCCCAGCGACGGCGAGGCCGCCGCCCCCTGGAGCCAACGGGCCCTGCTGGAGTTCTTCCACGCTGCTACAGACTTCTGCACCAGCGAAGAGAGGGCCAGACCGGCCCCCCGCCGCAGGGGCCAGGGGGGTGGGGCCAGGGGCCCGGGGACCGGGGCAAACGGCAGGGCCTTCCGCCATCACAGCGTCAGCACCGGCAAAAAGCCCCTGACCTGCTCTCACAACATCCACGCCATCTATAGCTGGCAGCGCTCCTACACGCGGTGACAGCGTCTGCAGTCACACCTTTGGGACTGCCACTACATCCCCCATACATCACTGTAAGGCCACGCCCTCTGGCCCTGTCGTTACATGGACACGCCTTTCATTCCAGTCACTGTAAACCCACGCCCTCCTGTCAAGCCACTGTAAGTCCACAGCCTCACGGCTGGGGGCTCAGGCCCTCTCAGTTTGAATGAGCCCACCTGTTCGGCCCCCATACTGAGCCACTATGGCCAGTCTGTGGAGGGGCACTTAGCACATAGGCCAACATGATGGATGAACACTGTGGGGCTGAGATTAAGCATTTCAGGAGGAGTGCTGGAGACAAACAGGGCCCAGTAAAGTCGACCTGGTGCGTGAGTGCCACCCCCCAGTATCACCACGACAACGGCCCAGCCGGCCCTCTGGGGTAGTGTTTACAAATTAAGATTTTAGTGAATGTGTTCACACCCCAGTTTGATTGTTTCAAAGCTAAAACACACTCTCAAAAACACACACACACTGAACACACTGTATAGGATTCCTGATTCTGCATCATTTCACTGGTATTGTTATGAAACTTCCTCCATGATGAATTATTCACATTATAAATGTGTTATAAGTTATATTATGATTGCGTTATAAGTCACATTGTGAATGTGTTATAAGTTATATTATGATTGTGTTATACGTCATATTATGAATGTGTTATAAGTCATGTTGTGAAAGTATTTTCTGGCAGTGTGTTCACAGCAGCTTGGTCTACTCTCTGCTCCCCATGTTATTGATATTTAGAGTGCTGGATTTGGTCGTCTGAGCGCTGTGTCTCTTTGAGAGGGTAGGACATATCGAGCTCCTCACTTTACGGAAGCGTGTTACTACTCCAGTATGTGACCACATCCAAACCACACTGGTCCCATGTTTGAGTGTTCTCATGTTTTAACCGCTGGTTTCTGTTCCCGTCTGGTCACACTCTGCCTGTCACTGTCAAACCTTTCCACCCTCTTCAGGTTGTTTGATTAATACTGGCTTTGTAATAAATTTGTGATTTATGATAAACTGTGTTTTGATGAAGCTAACCCTCCAGTACATTAACTGAGCTAAACATATATTAAAATCCTCAAATATACACAAACAAAAATGACCTCTATTTAAATCTTGCATTCAATTCATATCATATATTTTCTGTGGTCTCAGTATGAATGTGAGCCGTTCCAGTGAGTCATGTTGCTCCACAGATGCTGATACCTGCAGGGTGTGTTTTAGCTGTACCTCTCTCAGGACTCAGCACACCCCATCACTGCAGGTGTCACACAGTGAAGGCTCATGTTTGTGATGTCATCTTGAGTGGGCGGAACTCAAACTCTGATGAGCCAATCGGAGCGGGTTAAAATGCTCCCTTGATTCTTCTGTTATGAATGCTCTCACTTCACTCGTCACACGTTTCTTGCTCATAGCTAGAAAAGTAAAATGTGTTTCACCTCAAAAGCTGGTAGGATTACTTAACAAGTTAAGCTCTGAAAAAGCTAAGAATTTAATCAAATTAGACTTACCCACTGAACCACTGTGAGAATTTCCTCCAGGGCCAGGAAAACACTTCTGAAACATCTGAGTCTGCAACTATTTCCTCCACATTTTATTGCTCCAGGCATTAAAAAGCAAAATGCTCAGAAATGAGATCTTTACCTACAGCACCTGTGTTCTGGACAGTATATGCAGTTTATACCTTTTTCCCCTCAAAACATTCCCTTCTGTTGTATAATATGAAACTGTTTAAATATAAAGGATGAAATACCTACATAATGGCATTTTGTAGCTCTCTCAGGTTACATCCATGACCACATACTAGAAAGACCAAGCATGACAGATGAAGACCTCTCCCTGTGATCTGCATGAAGGCCTCAGAGAGACGGAGGGCAGTGATATACTGAGCACTGCAAACCCGTACAATACAACTATACTTACTTACTCAACCCATAGCCATGGGCCTATATTTAGATCATTATTTGCTTTGTGGCTGCCTCTCATCATAGATTTAATCTGTATGATAATTTTATGTTTTAATATAGAATTAATCTGTTGGGACTATAGTAATCCATGGGACTGACCTGCGGAAATGTATTTTATATCTCTGGGGTTCATGAGTACTGTGACCTTTGTGCATTGTTATAGAGAAGAGGACGGCAGAAGCTGCTCTCGTAATTAAGCAAAGGTCAGTGCAGAAATGAAGGGGTTAAATATGAAAGGGCAGCATAAAAAGCGCGTGCAGTGCGCATATGAGTCACTCCCTGCGCTGCG
>JAFBMS010000251.1:225000-260000 GCA_019788955.1 Albula glossodonta
ACAAGAAAGAACCATTATTTATATATTTACTAACCTTCAGCTGACCATGTTTGTCCCACTGAGATTAAGGGAAAACTGGCCACGAAGGGCAGCATGTTTTGTTTTAGATCAGACAACATAAGAGCAAACAAAGAGACAGACAAGTGTAGTGTGCAAAAATACAACCAAGTGCAAAACTGGAGGATGACAGCCAGATTAAGAGTTAAGAGACACAGAAAAAGAGAGCGAGAGAAAGAGAGAGAGAGGGAGAGAATGTGTGTCACAGTGCCAGCTTTACTGGAATGTTGGACTGGAAGAAACATTCCACACAAATTTCCTGTGGGATTTTTTTTTGTTTGTTTTTCAGAGTCTATAACAGATCTATGGGCAGAGGGACATGAGTGGGCTGAGCCTGTGTGTGAGATGCAGTTTCACAGTGAAAAGAACCGGAATGAAATGGCATTCACAGAATAATCACTTACGTGTTCCTCATGCCAGCTGAGAACACCAAAATGGGAACCAGCGCCACACAGAGCACCAGTGCTATCAGGGCATAGCCCTTTGTGATGTCACAATGTCCGCCTTTCATCTGCACTATTACGGACCATTTGCTACGTCATTTTCAATCATGCCATTCCTCCAACCACACAGGCACAGAGGGGGACCTTGGGTTGTGTGGGTGGACAGTGTTAGTCACTCTGTGGACACTGGGGTCCATGAGCGTGGACATATACCATGCTTTGTAAGCTCAAATAACTGTATTTGTACAGAAATGCTCTTATGTCTCATTGTATTGCTGGTGTGTTTTCTTTATCATGGAGCTCTTACATATTGTGTTTTGCTCCTATGGTGTTGATGCAGGTTTCTGTTGAAAAGCAGGTGCCTGTCTGTAGGAGGTACCTGGTTGAGTAAAGGTTAAGGGCATATATATAGCCGTTCTGCTGTCACAGCGCTGCCCTTTGCCTCAGCCCCGCACTCCTGTCTCAGTCTAGAGTCTACTCTGCCTGACCTTCTGGAAGTTTCCTCATGGGCCCCAATACCGGAGGTCACGATCACAGGAGAATGTCACAGCCTGTCAGAGTGTTTGCCTACCTGTGTGTGTGTGTGAGTGTGTATGTGTGTGTGTGTGTGAGTGTGTGTGTGTGTATGTGTTTGAGTGTGTGTGTTTGTTGACAGATGTATGTGTGTATATATGTATATATATTTATGTATGTGTGTATGTACTGTACATGTGCTTGTTTGTATGAGTGTGTGTATATATGTATGTGTGTTTGTGTGAGTATATGCATGTATATGTATGAATGTAAATGGGTGTAAGCATATATGCATACATGCATGTATGTCTGTGTGTCCTTACTTTATTTGTTAGTCAGAATGAGTCTCTGAGCCTGGCGGCTGCGCAGATTCCCAGCGCCGGCCCTTTAAATCTCTCTAAGTGTCATATCGCACGCACCCCTCTCTGCTGAGTCACTGAGTTCAGCCTGGTTTTGTAACCTCCGCCCAGCGGGACATATCATTGGCTCCAGGATCCACACATTGACTCCCGTGGTTGGCTGCCAGCTCCACTAAACAGCTCTCTGTGGCTGAAGGCGATTCTTAAAGTGACAGCATCTGAAGCTGCACACACAGACACACACACACACACACATACACACACATACAAACATATACTCACGAATATTCACAAATACAATCACAAATACAATCACACACACGTGCAAACATATGCATGCATTCACACATACTTCCACATGCCCACACACAGATTCTGAAATCACATACACTCAAACGCATACGCCATTTTACTCATCGGGTTGCTGCCTCACTGGGTGCGACACAAACAGACACTAGCAGACAAAGCAGGGGAACAGAGACCTGCTATCCTAGGATGTGATTGATGAATACATGTAGTGTGTTGTCATTATCAGGGGAAGAGAGTTCTGTAGTTTCTCTCAAATGGATGGCCGTGGCAGGCTGAGCTGCACTTCCTGTCCCTGTCTGAGGGGATTTCTGAGCTGACTTCCCTAACGTCCCAGCAGAGGGCTCGCGTCACAGTGCAGCTATTTTCTGCCATCAGACGCATCCATTAGGCCTCCTTCTGAACCCTCCACCAGGGCAACATCCCAGGCTCTGCTCCTGATTTACACAATGTTCTAAATGCAGAGCTGTATGCGTCCTCTGTAATGCACACTATGCTGTGCGAGTCCTGTCTGTACATTGTGCTTATGGCACCACATAGCTCTGTGTGACACAGGTGTCTCTGAATGTCCTCTGTAAATGGTTGTGCCCACCCTTCACTGTGAAAAACAGGCCCCAACCTTCAGCTCAGAGACAGACTGCACTACACTACATACTACGCATATGTTTGTCATTGAAGATTCGTTGAGTTTACACAGTATCCGCTGGTAGCGTGTCATTAAGGCGTGACTGACCAACAGCAGAAGCTTTTCTGATCTGTGGGATGTGTGTCCTCTGAGATGCTGCATTCAGGGGGTGGTATTTTCAGGGAGTGGCTGGTTCCTGGGTGTTCCTGGATGGTAGCAGAGATGGGATGTGGTTGTGTGAGTGTGGAATGGACCTTAGTGGAGTGGAATGTTGGGTAATGTGTGCAGTGATCAGGCAGAAGCATGCCTAACCATGGCCTCAGGAACCTCCCCTCCCCCTCAGAGCTGCTGCTTCCCCATAGCTCTCAGCTCCATAGCAAATTCCTCTCGTACTTTGCCATGTTAAAAAAAGGAACAAACTGTTGCTGCACTGCAATACTCTTGTTTCAGTGCCTGCTTCATGTTTCCTTTATGGTTTCTCTCTGCCTTCCCTCCATGCTGCAGCAAGTGTCCTCTGTGTGACATCATAATGACAACCGTTCCTGCCCTCTGTGTGATGTTATAATGGCAGCTCCTTTAACACATTAGACACTGTTGCACATTATTTAATCTGCTTGCCTGGTTTTTAATAACGCTTTTTCATGATGTGGTGCACACAAAATTTGACTAGGCATACATTACAGTGTACCAATCTAAACTGGGGTAATATGAAGCTTCATATTGTGTACCATACATACTTGAGTAATGACATTTGTGTAAAATATATAAAAAATATATGAATAGAAAAAATACTTCTTCATGTTTGGATTGTCCATAAAAAGTCTCTCAGTCTTTCGGGATACACAAAGCTGAAAACATTTAGTCAAGGTAAGATGATTTTAGGGCACACTGAACTTATATTTAAGTTGTCTTATGAAATAATTAATGTCTTATGAATGCCGTAGGGCTGTGTGCTTGATAATGCTACACTGTGATCACAGATGTTAGAATTTCCTGCAGTCAGATAGGGAAGCGTCAGGCGACTGTCTCGCGAAACATGTTTCCCAGTTGCATTACTGACGTCAAGATGCGTCAGCATAACCACTCTTAGTTTCCGTCAACCCTCTGAATACCACCAGCTCACCTCAGTGCAACCTGTGCGCCTCCGTTTCCTTCCGAAAAAGATCTTACGAAAGATTGACTATTCGAAAAAGCGAGTCAAGTTATTTTTGCTGCAACAATAAATGTATAATTTTCATCAATTGACAGTATGTCCATGATAACAAAGAAATTGCCTTAAGTTTAATTTCCTACCGGACGTTAATCTCTTCATTCCATAAATAATAACAGTGAAAGAAAGATAACTCAGCCGTTATACCTGTTTTATGAAATCAAGGACGAAACATGTTGTCTCAGTTACAGCGTGCTCAATAATTCATAAGAGTTGAGTTTCAGATCTAATGTTGTGGCCCCATATGCATTCCTAGGGCGACTAGGACACTAATAAAAATACTGACTATTCTGGAAATCTAAAAACTGTGAAATCATAAGTAATAGTAGATGAAGCAAAATAATTTATTTTCATTGGGCAACGTCATAAACGCAACACAGAGGCGTTCTGCTTCACGACATGCAATTGGTTAAAAGTAAACCGTCTCTGGTATATGCATTATTTTTCATTTGGTGAATGTACATGTTCCCTGCCTAGTTACTTGTGAGTTGATTTGAACCATTGGTTAGGAAATATGTCAATCATCTTCTATACGTAATGGGCGTCATAGATACTCTTTGACGTTAGAGTTTGATTGGCCAGCTGTTGGTGATCTCGTCATTGCGCTGCCAGCTGATCGGAGTGAGAAGCCGGTTTGAAGGAGTTGGAAGTGAGACTACAGAGGTGACGAGTCGTACTGTAAATTATTAGAAATTGAGAAAAAAGTGAAATGGGGCAGTCGCGCTGAATCACCGTACATGAACTGACTAGAACTGGAAGCTGCTAAACCACACGCTGTGGGTAATCGGAAGATTAAAAATCAAAATAAATTATTGAAAATTGAGGGTTAGTGGAAGGGATTTTGCGCCGTATTCGGCTTAGCTACATTGATTGGAGGGTAAGGTGGGGCGTCCCAGAAAAACTGTCCTCTGAATGATCGTCTCATCAGTGTTTGTTAAACCATTAACTTGAGCTTTGAGGCCGTGGAAAGGGTGCTGACCGGTTTGATTTTAATCTGTTGGATTTTCGCCTCTTTAAAAAAAAAAACCACGAGACGCAACATTTTCTTACACAACAGTCGTCTTGCTAGGCTAAAAAAGTTGCTTTGCCAGAAAAGGCTCGTAGTTTCACACAACCAATTGCGTAACGTTTTTGGGCATTCTTTAGATAGGCTGGTGATTCACAATCACAATCTGAAAAGGACCAAGTATCTCTGACACAGTATGCTATGACTGCGCTTATGACCAAGAAACATTACACAGGAGTTGCATGACTGTTAGCAGCGCTTGCATGAGGGAAGTGGCGATCTCTCCCTCTCCCCCTCTCTGTGACGCTGGTAAAAGCTCTACTTCAGTCACGCAGGACGTCTGCATTCTAGAGCCACATGAAGCACGAAACAGTGTTCAGTGGGCAGCACAGGCAACGGGTGCAGAGACGATTTTTGTTGGATTCTACTCAAAAGGTAAGTTAGCTCCTGTGTCTTGATAACTTGTCTTGGGCATTATAGGCCGTGGCACTTTCTGACTTGCGAGAAGAAATGCGAGGTGTAGCCTCATTTTTGAAGTTGGTCATATGCTGTTTTAATACACTCTCGAATGGAGTATTTATGTCTGTCCGGATTGTATGGATCAACGTTGTAGGCCTGCTCTAGTGTGTGTGTACGTAAAGTACATAAATGGTATGTTTTATAATCTCTAGTTATAATAAAAAAAAAAAGAGTATTAATATGTGTTTGCACCGCATTCGACTTGGAAACACCCTCCTCCAGCACAGATTTCAGCTGACGGTGGGCGTTGCTTTAGGTTAGCTACCGTTCAGTTAATTATATTAAGTTTCTTAATACATTAAAACATTATGGCCATTGAGCCGAAACGGGCAGGTCTGGAAACGAGGTTTAACTCAATGTCCTGGACGAGCGTAATCACGCCAAGCTCTGACAATTCATTCATTCATTCAGGTGAGAGCGTTATCTTTGGGCCTACGCTGCTGGGGTGGTTTACCTTCATTCAGTACGTGATGGCATCAAGACTCGGATTTCTCCAGATTTAAAACTCTAATGATTTGTTTTTTTATTTAGTTGGCATTAGCAAATATGTATTGATGGCATAGCCGAGTGTTTTTACTAGCAATTCATATGTTGTTAGTGTTAAATAACATAGCTATAATTGGTAACTTAAACTCTCGCTACATACATCGCATCGCTTTGGTCGGAAGTCATATTTTACCTTTGAAGCGAATCTGAAAGGACAGCGCAACCAGCGGATTCCACGCGGCCGCACCCTGTTCAACGCCGATTCCTTTTTTCAAGAAGTTTGTTTCCATTTGTCAGTTACATTTCTGGGGAGATTACTCAAATTTGGCAACATACTAAAAGACACCCGGTTTATCGACATTCATAGCTTAAACATGATTGGATCACATGAAAGTACTGGAGAGAAAGAAGAAAGAGACGCTTTTGTGAAGCTGCGGGTGTTAAAATGCTTCCCCTTTCTGAATCATGCTTGTATAACTGGGACAGAGAAAAACAAGTGGCACCACTGCGTGAATGGTGGAAATGTCCTGTCGATAATCATCACATGCAAATCCTTCTAAGAGATCACCGCTTTCATTTGGATAAAGTTTCTACACTTTTTTTTTATTTTACAAAAAACTATGCTAGTATACAAATCTTACCTCAAATTTGTTTATTGAACGTCAAATGTCGTCAGTTGTTTCTTGCGTAATTTAATTTTTCCTTGGGCATGGGTGGTAGTGAAATTCCTTCATATTTAGGTCGCCATACAATTTATGAATCTTGTGCTTAATACATTCAACTTAAAATATGTTTCTAGTCTTTTTTTTTATCCTTTTGCTGCCTTTGCTGTTATCTCTCCGAGGCCTGAAATTATGTAAGTTTAACCAAATGTTTACCTGTTCTCCAGCGCTTGCTTATGCAACCTGGCAGTTGAGGGATTTCGACACTGGAGAGGCTGTGCGGAGTTAAAGTGTGACTGCACCCTGCCTGGGCCCTGATCGCTCTGTGCCTGATAAGAGCTGAGCACAGTCCGGTGTCCTCTGAGCTCACGTGCAGCACGGCTGTGTTGAGCTGCTCCAGAGGACATGGCCATGCCCAGACCCAGGGCAACAGGCCCCCTGCTCTGCCGGGCCCCGTCTGGGGCAGGCTGATTCCTGGCTCCGGCAGAGCGTTTCTGTTCCCGGCTCCGGCAGAGCGTTTCTGTTCCAGGCTCCGGCAGAGCGTTTCTGTTCCCGGCTCCGGCAGAGCGTTTCTGTTCCCGGCTCCGGCAGAGCGCTTCTGTTCCCGGCTCCGGCAGAGCGTTTCTGTTCCCGGCTCCGGCAGAGCATTTCTGTTCCCGGCTCCGGCAGAGCGTTTCTGTTCCCGGCTCCGGCAGAGCGTTTCTGTTCCCGGCTCCGGCAGAGCGTTTCTGTTCCCGGCTCCGGCAGAGCGCTTCTGTTCCCGGCTCCGGCAGAGCGTTTCTGTTCCCGGTGACTCAGTCTGTGTGATTCACAGTCCTTATACCTTCCTGAACACTTTCATCGCTGGGTGAATCTGCAGGTGAACTTTTAACTTTTAGTCTTGGGTGACTCTTGCTGGCCAGCTTATTAATTTTCCCCAAATAGTATTATTTAGCAAAACGGTTCAGGGAGGTGTTTCTTTCCCCAGTTCTGATTGTATTTTGTGTGTTTTTTCCCAATGGAAATTGATAGCGGCTCAGTTTCCTTCTCACCCTTTTGAGTGTGAAATGAGCAAGGAGTGATTAAATGCAGTAATTGACCAGATTTTGTCTTTCTGTGCTGTGTATCTATGAGGAACTATTGCAGTTCATTAGTCATCAAGGAGGAACACGTATTACAGCGCGCTGCATTAGCTGACAGGGACTCCTATGGCTACACGGTTTGATTATTGGTTAATTTGAACAGAGGCGTATCACTGCAAAATGACATTTGGAAAAACAAGACCAGCAGCATTATCAAAGCAGCAGTGCCGTACTGTGACTGTTTTTTTTGTTTACACAGAACACGTTAACATGGTCTGTGATGACGGGAAGGATTTTATAGAGCAGGGTTTCTGATATGTCTTTGGTCATGTGACAGTAGTGGTCAGGCCACATTTCACTAGCTATGACGTGCTTGTGTTCTGTAGAAACACAGGTGTGATGCAGTTTCTGGTGTCTTCATATGGTAGGGTGGTGTTCTATTGCCCCGCTCACTGATGGTGTGATGGTGGGTGCTGGAAGTAACTCCTGTGATTGGCTGGTGGCGTGATGCTTGGTGCACAGTAACCCCTGTGATTGGCTGGTGGCCTGATGCTTGGTGCACAGTAACCCCTGTGATTGGCTGGTGGCGTGATGCTTGGTGCACAGTAACTCCTGTGATTGGCTGGTGGCGTGATGCTTGGTGCACAGTAACCCCTGTGATTGGCTGGTGGCGTGATGCTTGGTGCTCTGATTGGATGTGGTGGGACGGTTTGTGATGCTGCAGGAAGCTGAAGGCAGCAGGATTTTGGAGTTTCCAGCATTTCAGATCAGATTAGATATGAATGGATCAGCCCTCAAGCCGGAGGGGCGAGTATATATGCAGGGTGTGTGTGTGTGTGTGTGTGCGCGTGAGCGTGCGCGTGCGTGTCTGGACTCAGGCTTCTCTCATATCTCACTGGATGGTCACTCATTGCTCAGCACAGACAGAACTGGCTCTGACTCAGCACTGCGCAGCTGTGACTCAGCACTGCGCAGACCAGAGCAGCTGCACTCTTGCGTCACAGGCTTAAAGAACCCCACAGCATGTACTCACACATGCTTCCCTGTGCCTGGGCCTGTGTTGATGACCGTGAACCGATGGCTGCGCAGATCTGCGCAGAGGAAGGGCAGAGCCGCACAGACGGAATGGAATTTATACCACATGTACCAGGCATTCCAGGAATGTACGTCTGAGACCTGAGGGGAGGGAGGGGGGGGGGGAAAGAGGGGAAGAGACAGAGGGGAAAAAAGGGAGGGAACGGTACAACAGAATGAATGGATGAATAGGGATATGGGTGAAATAGGGAAAGAGGGAGAGAGGCCGCAGCGTGGGGAAACGGGCTGGGGGTGGCGCTGTAGAGTGAGCAGAGAGACGCTGTTTGACTGCACGGGGAGTGAGATGGCCGTCAGTATGTCATGGGTCTCAGGGAGGGATCCTCTCCTCCCTGCCGCAAACCCCAGCTCCGCCTCACTTTCCTCTGGACTCTCACTGTTTGTTTCATGGCTTTCGTATATCGCCAACTAGCACCAGAGAGAAGGGGCCGGATGTCAGACAGTGATGTGAGAATATTCATTCTGCTGCACTTACATTATCAGAGCTGCGTAAAACCCAGCATACACAGTGGGTCCCCAGGAGTGACAGCTTAAACCTCTGTAGGCTTCCCCCTGAAATCATATCTGTTATAATGACACATTTTAAATATGTCTCCATAGTATTATCTATATTTTCTAAACTTTACAGGCCTGTTTGCTGATTGTTTGCTTAATGCAATTTTTTTTTGTAGCAAGCTAGCAAGCCAGTGTTTAAATGGTTAATTATAAGGCAAACAGTTGTCCTGGTTTTGCATTGACAGTCCTGTTTTTTTTTTTTTATTTTTTTTAATTTTTTTTTTTGATTTATTAAATTGTGATAGTCCTGAGGCCACATAGAGGGAATGTCCCTGGGTGCAGCTGAAAAGCGCAGAAATGTCCCTGTGTGCCTTGTGTGACTGGCGTCTGGATTATGGGAATATCAGTGTCCCTCTCGGACACATCAGAGCCAAGCTCAGCCTTGTTCCAAAGTGAAGGACACGGAACAGGAAGTGTGATCTCCGGCCCACTCAAACAGGAAGTCTCTCCATTGGGCACCTGCTTACGATCTAAAGTTACCAGAAACATTTGTGCATTAGCAGAATCCCCATAATCTTCATAAGGCATCAATCATTTTGACACCAACACTGATAACCTAATGAGAAGCTGATGAGGAGATGTTGAGTCTAGAGTGATTGACAGGCAGTCAGGACTCGTCTGAAGAAATGCTGTTATGCCGTTGCTTGCTGATTAAAGATGTAGGCTGCCGAACAAAAGGGCTGAATGCGCCCTCTGTGGGGGAGGGGGGGGGGCAGCGCTGGCGGGCATGTGCGCTGTGAGCCCCCAAATCTAAACAGGTGAGAGAGCACAGGTCCTGAGCCTCCTGCCACTGACCCGTTTCTGCATTGGCATTAGGCAGTGGTGTGTGCTAACATCTCTCCATCTGTACCTACTGTGTGCGTATTGGTTCCCTGACCTTGCTGGGGGTAGTTCTGGCTTTAGTCTCACTGATACCGGTCTCATCAACGCTCCACAGTGGCTTGCCTTTGTGCCACTTCTGTATCTGCGGCACCGATACCGTAACCAGAACTTTTATCGACGGAAATTGTTACACAACTCTCACCTTATTTTTAAATAGGTGTCTCTTGTTCTGTCACCTCTCAACAGTAAAACCAGACACTCTTTGTTAGCTGGAGCACTTTGTCTGCTCATAAATGTTACACTGTGACCTGAAATGGCAAAAGAGATGTAACATCCGTGCCTTTCAGAGGATTGTCTGGCAAAAGAGATGTAACATCCGTGCCTTTCAGAGGATTGTCTGGCAAAAGAGATGTAACATCCGTGCCTTTCAGAGGATTGTCTGGCAAAAGAGATGTAACATCCGTGCCTTTCAGAGGATTGTCTGGCAAAAGAGATGTAACATCCGTGCCTTTCAGAGGATTGTCTGGCAAAAGAGATGTAACATCCGTGCCTTTCAGAGGATTGTCTGGCAAAAGAGATGTAACATCCGTGCCTTTCAGAGGATTGTCTGGCAAAAGAGATGTAACATCCGTGCCTTTCAGAGGATTGTCTGACGGGAAGAGATGTAACATCCGTGCCTTTCAGAGGATTGTCTGACGGGAAGAGATGTAACATCCGTGCCTTTCAGAGGATTGTCTGACGGGAAGAGATGTAACATCCGTGCCTTTCAGAGGATTGTCTGACGGGAAGAGTTGGACAAGAGCTGCTTCATCAGTCTGTATCAGAAATCAGTGTTTTATTGTAGCCTGGAACAGCAGCTGGTTTATATTTAATCACCAGAGTTCCTATTTAATCAGACTATGCAAAACTCCTGCTTCCCTACAGGCACAGATTAGAGAAGGACACAATTATTTCAAAATGTTAGTATCTGTGGAAAGTATGATTTGTTTAATATTTGCCTTTTTGTGTTGTTGATAATCACAAGATGATGATAAGGACATTTGTGCATTCTAATAGCTAGCCAGCGAGCTTCATTTCTCTGTACAGCTGTTTTGCACCCTAGACCTCCAGCCTGTTTTTGGCCTCATTAAATGGGTTTGTACAGCCAGCCAAAAGGTGATCTACTGGCTGCTTCAGCTCTCCAGTGTGTTCGTTTTTCCTCAGCAGTATTCTGAAACAATAGTACAAAAGCACAACCCTTTGACCAATCACGGTTGTGTTTTGCGTTTATCAGTGGAAAGTGTGGTAGTGTTTTGGTTCAGTGCCCACCCTTTGCTGCAGTTTTTGACAGTGATAAGGTGGGTAGCGCTGTCAGGTCTGTGCCCTCCCCAGGTGGTCAGTGCCCCCCCCAGGTGGTCAGTGCCCCATGCTGGCTCAGGCTCTGCGGTGCTCCAGCCCTGCCCTGGCCTGTGAGGGGGGGAAACCATGGCGATGCCCCCGTTGGTTCTGGGTGGCCAGTGCAGATGTGGCGCTGGTGCCAAAGATCAGAGGAATGCAGAATCATGGCAGGGCTGTTTATGCTTCGCCCTGCAGCCCTTTGATTACACAACCGTGCAGGAATTTCCTCCCAGTGTCAAACTGTCCTGTTTACTCACAGCCCAGGCAATCTGCATGCTGTGACACTGTGTGGAGCTCTCCTCTCCTCTCCCTGTACTCTATGCCAAGCACAATCATATTTGGCTAAATGCTAAACTCAAGCTGCATAAAGTCATGTGTGTGTGTGTGTGTGTGTGTGTGTGTGTGTGTGTGTGTGTGTGTGTGTGTGTGTGTGTGTGTGTGTGTGTGTGTGTGTGTGTTAGTGTGTGTGTGTGAGTGTGTGTTAGTGTGAGTGAGTGTTAGTGTGTGAGTGTTAGTGTGTGTGAGTGTTAGTGTGTGTGAGTGTTAGTGTGTGTGTGTGTGTGTGTGTGTGTGTGTGTGTGTGTGAGTGTGTGTGTGTATGTGTATGTGTGAGGGTGTGTGTGTGTGTGTATAGATGTATTTCTCTGTGATGGGTGTGTGTGTGTGTGTGTGTGTGTATATAGATGTATTTCTCTGTGATGGGGGTGTGGTCTGGGGGCAGACAGAAGTATCAGCCTGTCACCGCAGGAGCGGACATCAGGAAGTGAGGTCTGTTCCCCAGGTAGCATCCAGCTCCCACTTCCTGTATAGAGTCTCCCAACATGCCGTGCTGCAGCTGACCTTCACACAGCCTGCCTCCTATCCTGTGACCTCACCTCTGTATGCGGCGGAGTCTGTACGTGATGGTGTGCGAGTCTGTGTGATGGTAGTGCCATTTGTTCTGAAATCATTCACACATCCACACTACTCACACCTGAGCCTTAAACAGGTTATTAACATTTCCCCTTTCTGTCTCCCAATAGGTGTGCATCAGTGCCCTGCCCAGCACAAGATGGAGCATGCGGATTGGCTGCCAGACATGAGATGGAGAGTGCCTATTGGCTGACCTGCAGCAGTTCTTCACTGGCAAGCTTTATGTCCATGTGTCCCAGCTAAAGCTGCCAGCTGAAGAACTGCTGTGGCTGCCTCTGCCCGTCATTCAGAGAGAGGAGGCGGGGCGTAGAGCCGCGCAGAGAGAGTAGGCGTGGCCTGGAGCAACACAGAGAGAGGAGGCGGGGCCTAGAATCATGCAGAGAGGAGGCGGGGCCTAGAACCATGCAGAGAGGAGACGTGGCCGAGAGCAAAAAAAAATATGAAATCTGGCAGTTATGAAACCTGGTGATTAAAAATGCCATTTTTGATGACTAGTCTGCCTATTTTTCAGAGAAGAGCCCTGTCAATCACTTAACATGACCAATCACAGTCTCTCGGAGGTGGGTACTCTTCAGAAATACAGGGGCAGGAAATAAGGAGGGTAAACATTTTCCAGCTGGAAGGTAAGACTGCAGTGTTAATCCAGATGTGTTGGGTCTGCAGCTTGCATGGTGGGATTGTATAGGGGTGTGGCAGGATTACAGTAATACAGGAGAGAGGGAGAGGGATAGAGAGGGCGGGCAGGAGCACTGTAATCTGTAGCCCGTAATTCAGACAGTGACGTGGGATCGGCCTCGTCACCCAGACGGTTCCCCTCTCAGACTGCTGATTATGTAATCACATGGAAAGACTGATGGGGAAACCCTGGGGCCGAGCAATCGCTGACAGCCCCCCCTCACCCCAGCCCCAGTCCTGAACACCCACTGCTCGCCACCAGCCCTACCCCCCCAACTACAGCGAAAGCCTAGCCTTTGTCACCCAACTGATATGTTTGCAAACTAGCTGCTTTTATATGTTTACAGTGATGCTGTTTTTAAGCCATGATCTTGTAGAGTTGCAGTTTGTGCTTTCGTTTAACAACATGTTAGCACGAGACAAATTTATTTAGCTTTTTTCCCAAGGTTGATTATTTGGTTATTTTGGCACAACTGCAAGAAATAAAGAGCTGGTGAAGATTTTCCACTCAACAGGTAAAAACAGTACGGAAAGCGCAAGATGCCGGTCAGACTGATATAAGAGGAGAAGCACTTTTGTACATCTTCAGGCCTGTTTGATGATCTTGTTTATCATTGACTCTGTTTATAAATCTGGTTTTGTTCAAACCCCTCCCACTACTGCTTGTTAACCAATCAGCATTGAGTTCACTGACATTTCTACAAGCCATCAAGAAATTTTGCATGACCTACTGAAAAAAAATTACCAAGCAAACATGCTAGTTGAACAAAAACATCATCAGGTGACACAATATCTGCCTGGTCATTGGTTAGCTTAGGCTCCGCCCTGAACAGGACTCCAGGTGCTCCGTCCCTCTCACTGAGCATGTGCGGACAGCATGGACCAGGGGTCAAAGTTCACATCACACAGACCTACTGCTCAGGAATTACCTGCTGCGTCAGCCGTTGTCAGGGTGATAAAGGTCACATTTATGTTGAAATCCTGGGTGTTTATGTGAGGTAAGTGTTTGGTAGATGGTGAAGTCCCTGCTCAGGTATATTCAGGTCTCCCGACAACCCTTTGCCCTGAAATGGGTTGTGTGGCTAAAGCGTCAGCTGCACTTTGAATAGTAGGATTGTGTCGTGTTAGCTTAATGTATCAAACTCAAATACCCACAGTCTGTTTCCCAGGAAAATGTTTAATAAAAGACATGTCCTGCAGTAATGACCTTCATGTGTTTCATTGATTTTTTTTTTTAAACAAAAGTTTTATCCTTTACAGCAGTGATTAAAGTTGGCATGCCGGCTGATGGTTGTGTGGTTAGTCCAGGTAGGCTTTACTTACAGTGATGAAAATGTCTAAAGACTTTTTTGAAATGTTTGCAATAAATAATTGAGGCACTGAGCCAAAAAACTGTAAAACTCAAAGCGCTCATTAGCACCCAGGGGATCTAAACGTTGTCAATTTCACTCAATAAAGGTTTGCATCACAGCCTGGGAGTGTTGCAAGCTTCACGAGTTTTTGGTGGTCTGAGGGTTTATTGAGTAAACAGATGGAGAGAATGCAGTAGTGCTGAGTTTGAGCGGGCTGTCTGCGGGCTCAGGGTGGGACAGCAGGGGCGCGTCTCTGACTCCCTGTGGCCTGTGGGTCTGTCTGCACCAGCACACACACACATGCACGCGCACACACGCACACACACACACACACAGGCAGCATGACTCACTCCTACCTGCTGTGAGGCGGGGGGTCCTCCGCCTCCCTCACTGGGCACTGGAGAGACTGGCTGTAGAAAGGGAAATGTCAGCTATGAAGCTCACAGGAGGAATTATGGGACTCAAGCTGTGCTGGTGCTGGAAACTGTTGCCCAGTAACCAGGAAGAGTGGAGGTGAGCTCTACAATATAGACGGACACGCCCACCAAAAGCCTGGGGCATACACAGTGGGGTACCCTCCTGTACAGTAAACTGGTGTATCTGGGTTCACGAAATCTATGAAGCACACAGAAAAATGGTGGATGTTATAACAGGAACAGCTAGTGTGAATACAATATGAAGTGAAATTGGTAGCGATGTTGGGATTGAAACTACCAGCTGTCAGCAGATCCTTTGACATCAGCAAAATCAGTGACATCATCAGCAGGAGCCCAGAGTTGCCTTACGTTCAGTGATGTCATCAGCTGCTGCCCAGAGCAGGTGTCGTTCCCCCTGAGTTCTGGGCCCAGTTCATCTCCTAATCACCCCCCCCACACACACACATACACACACAAACACACACACGCCGAAGCTCCCACTGAGCATTCCCCAGTGTCTTGTACGAGGGTGTCCTAGAACTGAGCGCACCAAATTTCAGTGAAATTATCTCCACCCAAACTGAAGTGCGGGATTAAGCTGTGAGCAGGCGGAGTGCTCGTACCATCAAGGGCACTTTCTATTATATCTTTGACACTTATGTATAGCAAGGGTTTAGCAATCATTTTGGGACCAGGTGCGAGGCTGTTGACTTTACTCTTCCCCAGCACTTCACTCTGAAACGCCTCCAAATTTGAGGATGCTCAGAGACAAAGCTGTCCTGCATGATGGAGGGGTCGGAGAGACTCCCCTGCAGTCCCCTCGGGTGAGCAAGCGGTGCTGCCGGCTTCAAGCCGAACTGTATCCCAAGAGCCTTTGCTACATGCATAGTGGTTATAAAAAGACAGAGAGCCTGTTGGCAGAGCTGCTGCTATAGCAACTCCGCCATTGACAACAGGCCAGTTTCCATCCTGGGTTTCAGATGCGAGTATGTTCCAACAGCCTGGTGTACTCCTCCTCAGCAACCAGTTACTTATGCAAAGCGGCCCTCAACCCTACTCCACTGAGAGTTTCACTCTGTGTTCAGGCAGGGGAAGAGAAGGAGGCGAGTTCCCAAGTCAGCGTTTTGGAAAACTAGGCCACACCCCTGCTGAATGTGACCGGCAGCCCCGTAGAGCTGGCTCTTAACCCTGCCATACCATGCGCTTTATCCAATTTCTGATGGCTGAAATGAGTACCATTGAGCCGTATTACGACAGAACTACACTCATCTGCCAATCATTGACTTTTGAACAAATCAAAAAAGGAATCTCTCCACAGTCAATGCAGTCATTGGTCCAGCACTAGCCCCTCCCACATTTCAGTCTTCCATCCCAATATCAAATAAGAGCTCACTTCAAGAACTTTGCCACTGGATGTGTACTTTTATCCTTTGGCCACAGGGGGGCAGTACATTATTGGGTAAAGTGTGTAGATTGACTCTGGACTTCAGTTGCCTAATGTCTGTACATGGAAAAATAAAAGAATGCAAACATAACATTAAAACATTTCGGCGTCCATGTAACTGGCAGAGATCTTACATGCCTCATCTGAGTAAACCGACAGAACCGCTCCTTGTGAAAGGAATGTGTATTTTTGTTGTTTTGTCTTGATTACCTTGCTTTTAAAAGATTACCTTACCTTTAAAGATTCAGCTCAATTTGTTGTGAGTTTTCTGTGTTGTAAAATGATGTAATACCTGAATCTCACAAGCTGTAAGGTATTCCCACCACAGAGGGGCTCTCTCAGAGGACCAGTAAGACGCCCCACGTGTCTGCAGGCATGAACACATAAACACACCGCACAGTAAATACAGGGCTATTCCAGCTTCCTAAACCTGCGACCATGTGACCCCCCCCCTCACTGACCTGTTCCCTGCTCCCCACCCCACAAACTTCCAGAAATTTCTCCACCAGAAAGTGGTGCTTGCATATTCTGGATATTTCTCTCCTGTGCTACGCGGACACCCCCGAGACCGGGGGTGGGGCAGAGGTGAGGCAGGGGGTGGACCTGGGGCGGGGCGGAGTAGCTGTAATCCTTTTATCCCTGGCCTCTTAATCCAGATGGAACAGCACTGCATCTCACACCTGCTGCTGAGAGCGTACAGACAGACAGCGTGTCACAGCACACAGACAGACAGACAGACAGCGTGTCACAGCACACAGACAGACAGATAGACAGCGTGTCACAGCACACAGACAGACAGACAGACAGCGTGTCACAGCACACAGACAGACAGACAGACAGCGTGTCACAGCACACAGACAGACAGATAGACAGCGTGTCACAGCACACAGACAGACAGAGTGTCACAGCACACAGACAGACAGACTGAGCGTACCACAGCACACAGACAGACAGATAGACAGACAGCATATCACAGCACACAGACAGACAGACAGACTGAGCGTACCACAGCGCCATGGAGCAGACTATGATGCTTGGGATTGAGGGGGTGAGGAAGACTATCCTTCACGGTGGCGCCTCTGAATTGCCCCGATTCATCACTGGAGCCAAGGTCTGTGTCATTTTTACCCCCCCCCCCTTTCCCCCTCCCTCCCTAACCTTCACCCCCCCTCCCGAACCTTCACCCCAGCCCCTCCATCTCAGCCCTCCATAAACTTTACCCCCAAATACCCCCCACCCTCCATCTCTATCCCCATCCTCCACCTTCACCTCCACCTCCCTCTGCCAAACTGTGTGGTTCGTACAGTGGGTGATATTTTTAATAGTTAAATATAATGATTTAATGAGTTAATACAATAATTTATATTAACAGTAATTTGAAAAGTAGACCAGAATCACAGACAAAATGCTGAACCTAGAGGGAGTGTCCTCCTGATCACTCTTATGTAATTATAACACAGATATAAGTGTATAAACATGATGTAATGTGAGACAGATGGGACACAGGCTCAGGCAGGTTGTACAGGTGTGTGGGTTTAGGTCAGCCACGTGTGCTGTCACCTGTACAGGAAACTGACGTCCCCCCCCCCCCTCCCCCCCCCCCCCCCCCCGCACAGGTGACGTTCCACTTCCGGACGCAGCTGTGTGATGATGAGCGCACGGTGCTGGACGACAGTAAGAAGGTGGGCGTGCCCATGGAGGTGGTGATCGGGAACATGTTTAAGCTGGAGGTGTGGGAGACGCTGCTCACCTCCATGAGGATCGGGGAGGTGGCAGAATTCTGGTGTGATGTCACGGTGAGTCTTTGAGGCTCCGCCCACATGCTCGCCTCCTGTTCCCCCTGCTCTCTCTGTTACCCTTTCTCCTCCTGTTCCCACTGCTCTCTCTGTTACCCTTTCTCCTCCTGTTCCTCTTGCTCTCTCTGTTACCCTTTCTCCTCCTGTTCCTCCTGCTCTCTCTGTTACCCCTTCTCTTCCGGTCTCTCCTGCTCCCCCTGCTCTCTCTGTTACCCCTTCTCCTCCTGTTCCCCTGCTCTCTCTGTTCACCCTTTCTCCTCCTGTTCCCCTGCTCTCTCTGTTACCCCTTTTCCTCAAGTTCCCCCTGCTCCTCCTGTTCCCCCTGCTCTCTCTGTTCACCTCTCTCCTCCTGTTCCCCTGCTCTCTCTGTTACCCCTTCTCCTCATGTTCCTCCTGTCCCCCCTGCTCTCTCTGTTACCCCTCTCCTCCTGTTCCCCCTGCTCTCTCTGTTCCTCCTACTCTCTCTGTTACCCCTTCTCCTCATGTTCCTCCTGTCCCCCTGCTCTCTCTGTTACCCCTCTCCTCCTGTTCCCCCTGCTCTCTCTGTTCCTCCTACTCTCTCTGTTACCCCTTCTCCTCAAGTTCTCCCTGCTCCTCCTGTCCCCCCTGCTCTCTCTGTTCACCCTTTCTCCTCCTGTTCCCCTGCTCTCTCTGTTACCCCTTCTCCTCCTGCTCCCCCTGCTCCTCCTGTTCCCCTGCTCTCTCTGTTACCCCTGTCCTCATGTTCCCCCTGCTCTCTCTGTTCACCCTTTCTCCTCCTGTTCCCCTGCTCTCTCTGTTACCTCTTCTCCTCAAGTTCCCCCTGCTCTCTATGTTACCCCTTCTCCTCCTGTTCCCCTGCTCTCTCTGTTACCCCTTCTCCTCAAGTTCCCCCTTCTCCTCCTGTTCCCCTGCTCTCTCTGTTCACCCCTCTCCTCAAGTTCCCCTGCTCTCTCTGTTACCCCTTCTCCTCAAGTTCCCCCTGCTCTCTATGTTACCCCTTCTCCTCAAGTTCCCCCTTCTCCTCCTGTTCCCCTGCTCCTCCAGCTCCCTCTCCTTTTCCTCCTCGGTCTGCTCCTCCTGCTCCCTCTCCTTCCCCTCCTCAGTCTGCTCCTCCTGCCCCTGCTTTTGCCCCTGTGGAGGGAATCAGGGCTGTCCAGGCAGGACAGAGTTAACCCCCCTGAGTGGTGCAGGCTTTAGCTGAGCCAGGCTGTGACCCTTAATCATGTGTGATCAGGTTGTGTCATCATATTTCAGCCTGATCCAGATTACAGCGGCAGGCTTAAACAGGCCTGTACCTGCTCACACACACGGCCCCTATACAGCACGCCTACCTGCCCCTCAGCCGCTACAGCACACCTACACCCACCCTTCAGCAGCTCAGACACAAACGCCCCTGCAGCACACCTGCTCTCATGGAGCCCACCTTCGCAATGGACAACTGTTCAAAACAACAGAAAGTAACACAGGGAGTAATGCAAGAGGGGAATGCACAGGCTAACACAAAGGAGAAGATACAGGCTAACACAAAGGGCTATGTGCACAGGCTAACACAGAGGAGAAGATACAGGCTAACACAAAGGGCTATGTGCACAGGCTAAAACAGAGGAGAAGATACAGGCTAACACAAAGGGCTATGTGCACAGGCTAACACAGAGGAGAAGATACAGGCTAACACAAGGGCTATGTGCACAGGCTAACACAGAGGAGAAGATACAAGCTAACACAAGGGCTATGTGCACAGGCTAACACAGAGGAGAATATACAGGCTAACACAAAGGGTATGTGCACAGGCTAACACAGAGAAGATATGGGCTAACACAAAGGTTATGTGCACAGGCTAACACAGAGAAGATACGGGCTAACACAAAGGTTATGTGCACAGGCTAACACAGAGGGTGTCTACATAACATCTCTCCATCATTGAACACAACTTGACCACCTGCTGTAATCATAGCACAGCAGTGACCAATCATCTTCCTTACATGTGATGATGCATTTGAGTGACAGGCCTTTGCTCCGCCCCCAGCACACAGGGCTGTACCCCATGGTGGCGAAAAGCCTGAGGCGCATAGCGGAGGGGAAGGACCCTGTGGACTGGCACATCCACACCTGCGGCATGGCCAACATGTTCGCCTACCACACCCTGGGCTACGAGGACCTGGACCAGCTGCAGAAAGAGCCCCAGCCCCTGTACTTTGTCATGGAGCTCTTGAAGGTCACGCAAATGTGCACCTACCAGTGTACACACACTCACACAAACACACACACACACACACATACACACATCCACATCATTGGTGTTATGTGTTTATGTATGTGTTCGCTCAGTGTCAGTGTGTGGAGTGTAGGTGTAGTCATACTGCAGTGTGGCCAGCAGGTGGAGCAGCCGAGTGAGTATAACCGGGAGTCGTGGGCTCTGAGTGATGAGGAGAGGCTGAAGGTGGTTCCTCTGCTGCACGGCCAGGGGAACAAGCTCTTTAAGCAGGGCCGCTACCAGGAGGCCTCGAACAAGTACAAGGAGGCCATCATCTGCATCAAAAACATACAGACCAAGGTGGGGTTGCTATGCTGTGTGTTTGTGTGTGTGTGTGTGTGTGTGTGTGTGTATGTGCTTATGTGTGTGTTTGTGCATGTATATGTGTGTGTAGTGTGTGTGTAGTTTGTGTGATTATATCTGTTTTTGTTTATGCATGTGTGCGTATGTGTGACTGCTCTGTGACCTTTGACCCTAGGAGAAGTCGTGGGACGTCCCCTGGCTGAAGCTTGAGAAGATGGCGCACACTCTGACCCTCAACTACTGCCAGTGTCTGCTGCGCATGGAAGAGTTCTACGAGGTCATCGAGCACACCACTGACATCATCAACCAGCACCCAGGTACACCACTGACATCATCAACCACTACCCTGGTACACCACTGACATCATCAACCAGTGCCTAGGTCATTGGTTTGACTGGGTCATGTAGTGCACCATGTGGGCTGTGGAAAGGTTCATTGCTGTTAGCTTATGGTGAGAGAGTGCCTCTCTGGGCTGAAATCAGGCTGTGGGTAGTCCGGTAGTGACCTCTGAGATATCCCAGCATCCTTCATTGCTGTGTCTGGAGGGAAGCTGGAATGAGATGAGAGGGCTCGTGGGGCACAGAGCTGTGGGAACCAAACACATATCCTTCTGCAGGATCGCTTTGATTTCTCATCTACGCTGAGATGATCTCATTTATGGCGTAAAGTACCTGACAGAAATCACTTCCACCACACTTCAGCAGCACAGGGCCAGCATGAGTAGCTGTAGCGCAGAGAATGCACGAGCTGTTCTGACAGGTTGGCCCACATTGTCGGCTTTGCCTTTGGAATGTAACATTAAAATGAAATGATCTGATTTGATGTGTGTGCCACGCCCCCTTTATGAGCCCATTCAGGTGCAGGGGTGCTGCCTGTCTAAGCTACCTCTTGGCACCAGTTTCTCTCTCGGGCACTTTTTCCCAATTCTCTCGCTCCCTCGCCCTCTCACTCAGGGGTCATGAAGGCATACTATCTGCGGGCCAAGGCCCACGTGGAGGTGTGGAATGAGGTGGAGGCCCAGGTGGACTTCCAGAAGGTTCTGGATCTGGACCCAGGGATGCGCAAAGTGGTGCGGAGGGAGCTGCAGGTGCTGAACATGCGGATGGAGGAGAAGAAGGAGGAGGACCGAGCCAAGTACAAGGGCATGTTCTAACCTGGAGGGCCCAACCCCACCACAGGCAGAACCGGACCTCTCTAACTGAGTCAGTGTGTCATTTTCTAAAACCAAACTTAGGACACATTTATCTCTTTACCAGTATCTGGGTATTATCATCATTGCTTTTATTGTCAGTAGGGTCAACAGTTTATCTGGTTCTGTTTTGATCATTTATTGACTATTTGTTGAAGCTCCTTGTGGTATCTGGCACACTGTATTTCTATCAGTTTAGGAAAAGAGACTGGAAGGCCATGTTAATTTCCCATCAATAAACTCCCATACAGGACAATTGAGTGGTGCATTTATTGGGTCCAGAAGGCAATAGGAAGTAATTTATTCTTCTATTTGCCAGTGATTTCTCGGACTTACTGCGGGACTGAGTGTGGGGGGGAGTGTATGTTCCACTCATTAATCCGCTTGTAACTGCAGCCAACTAACCATCGCCTAACTGGACACTTAACAATGACGACGCTGTGACCATTTTATTTCACCAGATGGCGCTAGATCCTAATTCCACACCAGGACAGTTAATTCCAGAGTTACAATAAGATCGTATCTTCGTGAATGTGTAATAATAGTTAATCAGTTCACTTTTTAGTATGTACAAGCACACAGTGACTGTTTGCCGTTACTTCTATCGTCTGGTTCAGATGATATGTGTGGCTGCATCAGAGCCTGGCCATTTGTAGCTGCCTTTCTTTAATACTTGTGTTCCGGTACTCAAACATCGGCTTTCCCTCCCCCTGCTTATCAGAACACACAGAATTTTAAAGCAGGCTGCTTGTCCCACCGAGACGCTGCCGATGGACAGGGCTGAAGGACACGGGCGGCCAGAGATCGGGTCGATGACGACACTACGTCACAGACAGGTTGCTTTCTAGAGGGGAATCCCCGCATCCCGCGCGCCTTTGTTAAGGGACACTCACCTCCACTGGTGCGGCGCAGGCCCGGAGATCATATTTCACGGCGGCGTTTCTCTTGGCCACTCACTCAGCAAAGAAAGCAAGCATATCATGACATCTGATATACCAAGCCACTGCTCTTGTAAACAAAATGCTTACAAAAACAATAGCAATCCATCCCGAGGTTGAATTACATGCAGACTCATTCAACGTAAAACAAACCAAACCAAACCAAAACAAAACATAAATAAATGGAACGCTATCTCATACCACTTTTTCGTTGCCAGTTTTGTGGGAATTATTAATTTGTAGCACAATAATTTGTCAAATATGTCACTTTTCATTATTAATCTTACATCATTGTTAAAATAATTATCTATCTTATGTATTCAACGTTGAAATAATAATAATGATAACTTATGTTAATCAACAGTGAACTGTGCGTCAGAATGTTCCTTATTATCTCTTAAATCTTGGAGGAAAAACCGGCTGTGCTCTTCCAAGCGTGCCCTCGGGTTTTAAAAAATGTTCTTCAGTTAATTCGACAAATTGACAAATGCGTGGGCTCGAGCTACACGATAAATGCTTAAGTTAATGCACAGCGGTATTGCAGCATGTCCCCAGGGAGGGTAGGCGTTGATAGTGCTGCACAAAGAACCCGCCCTGCCCGCACGAGCCCGCACTGTCCCCCTCTCCAACTGGTGCTGATGCTGAAGCAACGACGCACCGCGCGCTCGACCAGTTCAGCCCAATCACTCCACTGCAGCAGCAGAAGGCACGCTTTGCATCCTCACTGCGCAACTAAACTTACAGCCTTTTATTTGATTATTACTGAGTGAGAAAAAAAGTTAGTTTTACAAGTGAATATTTGATTTCTTAAGTTCAATTACGGGATATTAAACATGATGCAGCGCGGAAGGAGAGATCAGCGAAAGACTGCTCGCTGAGTGATTTGTTCTTCGGTTTTGTAGGACTGGATGGAGAAAGCGCGTGCACATTTAAAAGGGGGATCGTTTTCTGATCACGGTGGATAGACTGCAACCGCAGAGCGGAAGCAATTTCATCGCATTCGATTACGGAAGAAGGATAGCTATATACATCCAATCTGAAGAGTATTAATTTAGAATTTTTCCTTTGTTATCGTTGCTACCAGCACTAGCTGTATTCGAGCGGGTGGCACTGGGTTTATCCTATAACTTGTATATTACATTTTTTAGAATAGACCCTAGTAACGTCTGAAAGAAATATTTAAATTTCTGGAAATTTGGGTATAAATTAAGAAACATACAGAATATACTTCATAGTTTCATTAAATTATGGAAATTTAGCATTCCACAAAGACTTTAAGACGACATTGCTGTATTTAAAGTAATTGTAGAAGCTTGGTGTTTCTTCTTTATAGTGGGTTGTTTGAGTTCGAATAATGGCCATCAACACTGATACAGAGTTTGATAAAACCGCCCTGGGCGAGAACGGATCCGCGCAGCCTGCGGACTCCCAGGAGACAGAGAAACTTCTTAGTGCCACGACCACCGAACCCGCCGCGGGTAACGGCATCAATCTCGACGGAGCCTTCACTGTCAACATGGGGAGCGAAAAATCTCCTGACACGGATCAAAATGGACACAATGTGCCGCTAAGGTCGGGGTCGGTGGGCAACCTCGGAGGAGCTCCCCTCTCCCCGTCCCGTGCCAGTCTGAGCCGCCATTCTTCAACAGGGAATGCCGCCCAAGACCTGCCGAAGCCCCGGGACTATTTGATACTGGCGATCTTTTCCTGCTTCTGCCCGGTCTGGCCGGTCAACATTGTGGCTCTGGTGTACTCGATAATGGTAAGCTGGACTCAACGGATCGCAAGTGCGAGTCATCTGTGAAGTATATTCTTGTATCATTCATGTCTTTGGCTGTTGTTTGCATTTTGACAAACCATGGTATACTTTATTTTTAAATTAAAATATTTGAGTTGCACATGAAATGCCATACCCCCAGTTAAACTGAGCCAGTTTGATTAGAGGAATCAGGCGGTTACACCCCCGCCCCCTGCCTCACTCGCGCACAAACACATACTGCTCTTGACTTGCATTTTAGAGCAATGAGTTGTTCAGTCATTCACCTCGAAATATTTGAAATCAATTATGAATAATGACTGAGAGTGTCAATTTGATTTGAAAGATGCCCAACTTTAAACTCTCTAAATTTATTTAAAGTTATCATGTTACATTTCAGCGGATTAACAGTTCCCACCTGGTAGCTCCCGTCTCGAGACCGTTGTTCATTCAGTAAACCGCGTCCCACCGCCTCTCACTATAACCTTACAACATAAAATGCCATGTTCTTGCGATGCAAAATGTTTTTAAATCCAAGGAAGATATTTGTGCCCATAACAGGGGTAAGCGAATGTTTGTAAGGAAACGTACATTTTTTTTTTACCTTTTTCTCCTGGCATGTGTGATATTTTCCAATATTATACGTTATTTTACAACAAATACTGTAACTTTATTTACATCAACCAGCAAATAATTGCATTTCTCATTAATAAAATTATAGTTATGCTTGATAAATGACAATTGAGATTATTACCTAAGAAAAATAGAAAATTCATTCATTCATCATGCGTTCATTAGCTATTTGATAGAATCATGTATGAAAATGCAACTCTTTAACAAGTATTGCGTCATTACGGTTTCTAGTCCTGAAGCCACAGATCACAGTTATAGATGCTGTAGCTATGGGCGGCTAAAGGACGTCAACTTTAAGAAGCTACATAATTAAATAGGATCGCTCAATGTAAGAGCGCTATATTAGAGAAACGATCTGGACCTGAGCATCGTGGTTTCCTAAACAGAATGACCACCTGCTGGACTTCAACTGTTTAAAATGGACATCGATTTATGAATGGACACAATCACTTTACAAAATTGTCTGAACCAATCTTCGAGGCTCTGCCTGCGCTGCGAAGCCCCATTCTGAGAGAGGGAATATTTTCTCATTGACAATAAAAATGTCATCAAAACAAAGAGGATGAGCGAATGGTAGAGGCAGGGCGTGGTGGTCCTGCGATACTCCATTGGCCAAGAACACAGAGAGGGATGTTTGCAATCAATGTTGGCAGTTCGATCCATACCGCTGGTGCTGTATATAAAGCATAATGGAATATCACTTGTTCCACTGCGTGCTCACATTAATCCCAATCTCTGGAATGTGAACACAAAATTGAATAAAGCTAAGTGGCTGGTAATTAACATGCTAATTATTGTCATTTCAACCCAGGATGAAGGATAGTCGACCCAGTTTTGATACACTGTAATGTTACAATGTATTTTGTCTGGAAGATTATATTTCAAACAGGTTCGTTTGCCGTGGCCGCATGAAATCCTCGTCCGTGGTCTGTAAACTTAGAAGCTAACGTCAGTGATAAACAGTGAGCGAGCGGGTGGGTGGAATCAGAAAGGGGGTTCCGCGGCTCACTACAGACATCCAGTTTCTTTAAAATATGAATGCCCTGTCACAACGAATCAGCCGCGACTGAGGGCTGGATTCGGGGCAGCGTGGCACGCGCCTGGAGCGGAGACTGCATTATCGCGCGCCTAGGGGGGTGCGAGAGAGGGGGCTGCCTCGCACGCGCTGTGCCGAATGACAGACTCTTGAGTTGTCTGGAGCACTGGCCCGTAAACTCTGTACTGTAAAAAACAATCCTGTAAATAATTCAACGCCGTTGCAAACCTCGATTCTAACTTGTAAAAACAGCTGGATGTTTAATGAGATTAGGTCCAGTGCATGAACTGCGACTTAATATTTTGTCATTGTTTTTGCTGTAAAGGGAGAACTGTTCTTCTCCTGAGTTTGGATGTCAGATTAACTCTCTCCACCTGCCCAGTGCCCCATCGCTGCACAGACTCTCTCTCATAAACCCAGTTCACAGAAAGACCCTACATCACAGCCCAGAGACACGCACTGTTCAGACCAGGTCACATTCAGACATACACAGCTCTCTGTATTAGTGCTCTGTGTTTGCCAGTGTTCCCTGGGTTTTCTGGCATCAGGCCCTGCTGGGTGTGGCTTCCCTGTCCCTTAGACCCCCAGGTGAGGTCAAGTTTAGGGTTCTGTCTTACAGAAAGGAGGGAGAGAGGTGGAAGAGTAGACCCATAAAAAGGTATGTGTGTGTGTGCATGTGTGTGTGCGCATGTGTGTGTGTGTGTGCGTGTGTGTTTGTGTGAATGCTGTGCAGATGGTGGAGAGGGAGAGTGATTGGTCTTTACTGCGCAGCCTGCCCTCTCTGGGTAATGGGATCGACACAGACCCAGCCCACAACTGCACGGTCTGCAGAACCACATGTGAAATATGGCCCGTGGAGTGTGAGCAAGACTGCAGGGCAGTGCAGGAGTGTGTGTGTGTGTGCATGTGTGTGTGTGTGTTAGCGAGTACACACACTCTAACACATATCCACACTCACACACTAATGCACACCTACACATTCATTCATGCTTGCACACACACACACACACACACACACACACACACACACAGATATACACACATTCACTCACAGATAAATAAACAGTCATACATATGTCTACACAAAAGCGCACACTCACTCAAATACACAATTAAAGATAAACACACACACACACACACACAAACATTTTCTCAGCTGAGCATAATGCAGGTAAACTGGATAGAATTTCAGTCCCTTGGAAAATACGACCCCCCATCTCCCTCTCAGCCACTGAGTGAATCAATAACTCCCCTCCTAATCTGGGCATGCTCCTGCCGCCTGACTCCCCACGCAAACACACCCCATTAATTCCCACAGTATTCCAACTGCACCGCATCTCATTCACTTTCACAGCCTCATGTGTGGCACCCTCAAATAACAAGACATACAGAGACTTATGGGCCAATCAAATCCACCCTCAGATATCTGAAGGACCCAATAAGCTTGCAAGCTTGCCTATGCCTGAAAAGCTGTGCATTTCTGGATTCCGTCTGAGGTATTTAACATCTGGGTTTGAGACTATCGCTCTCACATCCTTATAGCATGACACACACACACACACGCCTCACTCACATACAGACCTGCTGTAAGTGATGCCTCAGTATCTCTAGTTTAGTCAGAGAAGCTCATGTGTGAGATTTAAATATGAATGGCCATATAAGGGTTATTACACGAGTCTCTGAGTTGGGGGTGCTCAATGCAGAAGAAGCACAGCAAATAATTGACTAAATGAAATGACAGATGACAGACATATTGGGGGTGGGGGGGGGGGGGGTGGGGAGGGGATGCGAGGGGGGCACGTATTGATTTGCATGTTTGTGTTCTGACACACTGTGTTCTCAGTGCACCTTCATCTTCATCACCCGTGTGTGTGCAATGAGTCTTTGCTGGGTGATCAGGTGGCATGCAGGTGGCTTCACTGCGCCACGTCCAACACGTCCCGCTGGGTGGCACCACACCTGCTGTGGCACAATGATCTCATTGTTATGGGCACCAAGTGGTCGGGCAGTACAATCACGCCTGTTCTGGCTCCTTTTGTGCTTTGTCAGCAAGGCTGACTCCCACCCCATGTTTCACTGCAGAACTTTTCCCTGTTATATATGCTCTTACTACAGAGTGTGTGTGTGTGTGTGTGTGTGTGTGTGTGTTACAGCACCATATGTGATGCTTTGCACTGTATGGATTTCATGATACTGAACTTGCTGATGAAGTTATACATATCCTGTAAGTCACTTTGAAATAAAAGCATCCACTTAATGACTAAAATGTACCAAGTAAAATGTTGCCTCACACAGGAAGGGGGCTTTCAGTGGCCAGGAAATGCCCAGTCGTGTCACATGACTCACCCAGCCAATGAGGCGCTAGCTTCTCCCTGCTGGAGCTGTGTGTGAAGTACAGCCATGTGTTACCATGACTATGCCTGCTCATGTGGGGGCTGCAGGTGGTCCAGCAGGGGAAACAGTCTAAAGACTGCATGAACGAGGTAGTCTGATATTTAAACAGGGGTAATGATGCAGCTTCAGCACCATGGACAGAGGCGGCTGAACCTTTTTTGTCATAGACAGAGATAAGGGCACATGGACAGAGCAGAGGAGACATTAAACTCTTCGTCCCTCACCAGGGGGTCATGGAGGAGAGGCAGACAACGGCATATTCGCTTTGCAGACAAGTGCACTCAGACTGCACATTCATGCAGAACATACAACAACCAAGCCAGCAATGCTGTTAGACTGGAGATTATAACGTGCCATTTTGATTGTGTGATTCAGCACAGGTGGTCTCAGCATGTAAGAGTAGAGAGCTCTCTTCACTCTCACTGGCATTTGTCGTCCCTGACCCAAATGTAGAAAATTGTGGTCTGGGAAAAGTGAACCTGGCTGACCCAAAGTGTGTGTGTATGTGTGTGTGCGTGTGTGTGCAGTCCAGGAACAGCCTGCAGCAGGGGGATGTGGATGGGGCAAAGCGGCTGGGGCGACTCGCCCGACTCCTCAGCATCGTCTCCATCGTGCTGGGCCTGCTGATCATCATTGTATACACTGTGGTCACTCGTGAGTATACACACTCTGGCTCTCACACACACACACACACACACACAAACTATACACACACATGCACTCACTCACACATACACACACACTCTCTCACACACACACATACACACACACACACACTCTCTCTCTCTCACACACACACACACACACACACTCTCTCTCACACACACACACACACACACACTCTCTCTCACACACACACACACACACACACACACACACACACACACACACACACACACACACACACACACACACACACTCACTCACACACACACACACACTCTCTCACACACACACACACACACACACTCTCTCTCACACACACACACACTCTCTCTCTCTCACACACACACACACACTCTCTCTCTCTCACACACACACACACTCACACACACACACTCTCTCTCTCTCACACACACACACTCTCCCACACACACACACACACACACACACACACACACACACTCTCTCCCACACGCACACACGCACACACACACACACACACACACACTCACACTCTCTCTCTCACACACACTCTCACACTCTCTTTTTCACACACACACACACACACACTCACACTCTCTCTCTCACACACACACAGACACACACTCTCACACTCTTTCTCACACACACACACACACACAGACACACTCTCTCTCTCTCTCTCTCTCTCACACACACACACACACACACTCACACAGAATGTAACGCTCTCTGTTTCTCTTGATCACAGTCATGAACAAAGAATGAGGGGAGAGTACCTGATGTGGAATCTGCTTGAGTCATCCATCCAAAATAAATATTTGCCAGAGAAGACCAGAGAATGTGACATGCAGAATATATTTTCACCTATCCGGTGTGTGGCCTGGAACCGAGGAGTCAAAACAGATGGAGAAAAGAGGGAAATGGAACTAATGAGGAAGTACATCAAAAAGAGGATGACATGCATGAATTAATTGACCTTCACTCGAAAAAATTAAAATGCCACACAAAGTAAATATACAGCCATGAATGAAGTGGTTATAGTTTGGTCTGAATGACGTGCGGACCTGAGGATGGAAGAGAGAAATTTAAATGAAAGACAAAGACTTGTACCAAGAAAACAGAAACATGCAACTGAATTATTTAAATATACTCCTGGTTCACTCGCATTCAAATTATGTAATTACACTTATATATTTGCAATATTTATCTGTGTAAATTTTGTAAGAGGTTCGTATACAGGCCTGAAGGGGGCGCTGTCCACACTGTCCCATCACATTTTGCCGTAGAGGACCAGTAATTATGGATGAAACGGTCATGTGACTTGTGGTTTGATTCATTTTGTAGTTCTGATGAAAAAGAACCACCTGCATGCTTCCGCTGGACATAGATATTGAAGCTGTGATTTTACGGTATTATTGATATTCTCTGCTTTCTTGGATCAGCACTAAGGTTGCTGGAGGTCCCGACAGTCTCTGTTTTAGAGTTCCCTTCCTGAGTGACAGGCATGCTGACCCCGCCCATCTGCTTCCTGAACGTGAGGCATGGGTCCTCTCTTTGACTTGTGATGATCAGTCTCCTCACTTCCTCTTACCTCACTTGCTCATACTCGCTCCCTGATCCCCTACTTCCTGTAACTCTCTTATCTGAAAATATAATAATCCACACAGAAAGCTTCGAGCCTGCACCCCTTGCCCTGCAACGATAGGATAGAGATAATATAATATATAGGATGTATACATATAGGCATGCTAAGGGCATACAGGTTATTATCAGATTGTTTTTGTACATCACTGTAATGACCTTTTGAGAAACATCCCTACATTTTGAGGCTCAAAATGTAATCACGTTTTACAGCATTTGTAACACTTGCAGGTAGCACACATGTCTGTCTCTCTGTCTGTCCTTTTGTGTTTGTTTCATTTAAATAACATCTTTTTTATTTATCCAGCCATTAAACAGTGGTGTGTCTGTGCACTGTGGGTAACTGCTGAATTGTAAAATGTGGGGGTTTAGGTAACAGCTATAGGTCCAGCCTGGCTCAGAGATTTCTGATTATTAAACATGATTGGTCAGATCTATCTGCACTGCCATGGTAACTGTGCCCCACCGTGAGCATATTAATGAGAATGACCGTTTGTTTCAGAAGAGGTGAGGGGGTGATTCGTCTTCAGAATCTGACATTCATCAACCCAGAGTAGACAGTCCTATGATTGGACGGCACAGCAAATTGACTGCTCTACAATTGGACAGTCCTGTGACTTGGCTGCCCTGTGATTGGACAGCCCTTTGACTTGGCTGCCCTGTGGTTTGACAGCCCTGTGACTTGGCTGCCCTGTGATTGGACAGCCCTTTGACTTGGCTGCCCTGTGATTGGACAGTTCTGTGATTCATCATTATAGAATTCACCTTACAAATTACCGACCACTGCCCATGAAAGCAGGTTTTTTAATAAGAGAAACTTTTCTTATAGAGAAATAACACTATAAATTTCTTACAAAATCTCCAAGTCCCATGCAATTTTTATTGTTATTCAAAATTCATTAGCCATCACTTATATTTGCAGAAATACTTATAGAAGATATATTTGTAAAGACATCTAAAACAAATTCAGAGAAGGGATATGATAGATTTTTTGCATTATATATAAAATAATTTTATGAGAATTCATAAGAATGCAAACACCTCTCATGTGCCAAACTTCTGCGCTGACCTGTGGTCATCCCACACAACCTGCACACCTGGCAGTCCATCTGTCTGTCCATTTACCCACATTTCTGCCTGTCTGTTTCCCCACCTTTCTGTCTGTCTGTTTCCCCACCTTTCTGCCTGTCTGTTTCCCCACCTTCCTGTCTGTCCGTTAGTTTACCCACCTTTCTGTCTGTCTATCTGTTTACCTGTCTCTTTGCCGGTCTGCAGTAGTCCATATTCACACTTCTGCACAAATTGTGGCAGCTGTGTTAGGTAAAGGTCACCTTAAGGAGAGAATGAGTAGCATCACCTTCAGTAAGGGGAAGGCCCTGCTGTATAGAGTGCCTCTAAATGCAGGCCTTCAGCTTCAGTAAGGGGAAGGCCCTGCTGTATAGAGTGCCTCTAAATGCAGGCCTTCAGCTTCAGTAAGGGGAAGGCCCTGCTGTATAGAGTGCCTCTAAATGCAGGCCTTCAGCTTCAGTAAGGGGAAGGCCCTGCTGTATAGAGTGCCTCTAAATGCAGGGTAATTGAATGCTGCTACATTATGAAACAGGCAGTGAGGATGTCCCCAGAGCCCAGAGCAGAGAGAAAAGTGATCAGAGTGGAGCAGGCAATGGACCTATCATCCTCATCATACCCTGGGCATGCTGGGGTAGAAGGGAAAGTTAGAGGCTGGGGACGCTAGGCTAAGACACAACACACTGTGCACGTGCTAGGCTAACACACAGCCCACTGTGTACGTGCTAGGCTAACACACAGCCCACTGTGCCCATGCTAGGCTAACACACAGCCCACTGTGTACGTGCTAGGCTAACACACAGCCCATTGGAGACCCCCCCAAGCCTTGCAGCACTTATCCTTATCCTTCTAGCAGTTACCAACATAGACACCTCAGAGTTTTATTTCTATGATACTATCAATATTTGATATTTTAACTTTGATATTTTAATTTATATTCAAAATATAAGGTCCTCTTAGTTTTTGATATTGATAATCTCAAATGTTTTATTTTAGTTATGAACCTGTTGTTTATGTTATAAACCTCAGGTATTGGAATATTTATTGTAATGTAATGTCTGTTGGAGCTGAGCATGTCAGATGGTCATCCCGCTCACTGGGGCGTCTGTGCTGGGTTTGTATTTCTCTGTTCTGGACTTTGGCATGAGTGAATAAACCTTACCATGCATGGAATGGGGCTCAGGAGTCATGATGTTCAGGAAATAATCACTCCCACTGACATGCACACACACACACACACACACACACACACACACACACACACACACACACACACACACACACCCAGCACACACACACACACACACACACACACTCACACACACACACACACACACACACACACACTCACACACACACACACACACACACTCACACACACACACACACACACACACACACACACACACACACACACACACACACACACACACACACACACACACACACACACACACACTCACACACACACACACACACACCCACACACACACACACACACACACAAACACACACACACACCTCACACACACACACACACACACACACACACACACACCCTCACACCTCACACACACACACACACACACACACACACACTCACACTCACACTCACACACACACACACACACACACACACACACACACACACACACACACACACACTCATTCCTCACACACGCACTACAAATAAACACACACAGTACAAATAAACACACATATGAACGGACACAGTCACACAGACTGTCACAAATACACACTTACACACACAAGCACAAACTGTCACAGATACATTCTTACACACACACACACACACTTGCTGTACACATAAACACACACAAATACACAAACAAACTCACAAACACACAAGTACACACACACACTGTCACAAATACAGTATTACACACAAATACACTTATAGACTCACACACACAGCTCAGATAATACACATTCCTGACTAATGCACTATAAATAATTAAGGGTGCAGGAAATGACCTGATCTCTATAAAAACACTCATCACTGAAGCCAGTGTTTATTACCCTGTTTTCTCAAAATGGAGCAAAATGTTTTAGATTTGTGTGCACACACACAGGCACACACACAGGCACACACACAGCTTTAAACAGACTTCATACCTCTCTGGGAGGTCAGTTTCTCCTTGGTTGCCATGGAGAAGTTATGACATAAAAGGATTACACAAAACCCTTCAACCACAGCACCCCGGTGACCATGGGTAACATTGACAACATGAGTCACTTCAGTTGTGAGGAAACAAACAGCGTTCAGCAACACTCTGTCACCCACTCTGACTGCAGAACACCTAACTCTGGAGTAGCAGTAAAGTGAATAAGATGAGCATACCTTGAGATTAGCATGCTTTCTGTCGACTTCCAGCCATTGTGCCCATGCGCTAAGACATGGGCCTGAAGATATCTACAGTATATCGATAATGCACAAAAATGAAAATGGTACCAGTGGGCTTCTCTACTCTGGGTAAGGAGACCAAATGTTAATAATATCACTGACGCAAACATGCTACTGACACAAACAAACACACATTATCACTGACACAAATTATCACCACAAAAACAGACGCCAATAAAAAAGGAACAAACCACCAATGACAAAAGTGTGCCACAACTGACAAAAACACACCACAGACAAACACATAATCACTGATACAAACACACCACAGACAAACACATAATCACTGACACAAACACACCACAGACAAACACATAATCACTGATACAAACACACCACAGACAAACACATAATCACTGATACAAACACACCACAGACAAACACATTATCACTGACACAAACACACCACAGACAAACATAATCACTGATACAAACACACCACAGACAAACACATAATCACTGATACAAACACACCAAACTCATCCCCAGATACAAACACACCACAGACAAACACACCACTGACATAACCACACGCAAATCTCTCAGATGCTCCACAAGCTTCACACACAGCGTTGTCTCCCATCATCACAAACAACCAACCCCCCCACCCCTGTCCCCCCCCCCCAGCCCCCGCAGGGCTGTTTGTCTCTGGGGTGGTGCTGCCAGCAGAGAGAGACTCCAGTCCCATAGCTCACCTGTATCCCCAGAGCTGCATTATGTCACCTGGCAGGACACAGGGAACCTCACCTGCACGAGAGAACACTCACCTGGAGAAGACAAACAGCCATGTTCCAAACAGCACTCTGTATTCTGGGATCAGCTCAGTGAGTTAAATGGGACAGACATACCATTCAAGGCTGTACTGGGATCAGCTCAGTGTGTAAAATGGGATAGACATACCATTCAAGGCTGTACTGGGATCAGCTCAGTGAGTTAAATGGGACAGACATACCATTCAAGGCTGTACTGGGATCAGCACAGTGTGTTAAATGGGATAGACATACCATTCAAGGCTGTACTGGGATCAGCTCAGTGTGTTAAATGGGACAGA